>JAHNZQ020000172.1:2011033-2036456 GCA_019155205.2 Gracilaria vermiculophylla | reverse complement strand
AATTCCCCCGGCTCGCGACAGCGGATACCGGAGACCACCTTTAGGAACACGCGCCTTTGGAGTCACCAAAAACTCCTAACGGACGTTGTGCTTTACTACCTCGACAGGAGGGCTGACAGTACCACACAAAGAATCGACTTAATCTTCCCCAAAACTACTCAAAAGACTCAAATGGCAGGTCGAACTCTGAAAAAGGTCCAGAGAGTGAAGCAAAGAAGATAACCACGACAGCCAATCGCGCTGCTGTTTCCAGAGTCCGTGCCATATCCGCTAGAAATTCTGAGAACTCTGTTGTGATGTTACACTCTGGCTCAACCACTCACCTAACGGCATCTTCGGAACACTGTCACGGAGCTATCGATGCAGCGTACAAGTTGCGCTTGGAGATAACTCGGAAATTCTTGCTACAGAAAAAGATGTCATGCGTGTGAAATGGTCACACAATTAGAGAAACACATATGTTACACTGTGCAACACTCTCGTCTCCCCAAATATTGCAATGAACCTTTTATCCAGTCGAGCACTTACGGCAAAACGACTCGCAATATTGTTCCTCCCAGACGTGGCCCACATCAATGACCTCAATGACAACCTGGGAATCATCGGCAGTGCCTCTGGACCATCCAACGGCCTGTACTATATTCCCACGGATTGTTCTTCTGTGTAGTACAGTGGTTCCTAAGGAAATTGGGTGGCTTGGCCTCATGGTATAATATTCCTAAGGCGGGCTTGTATTTTATTAGCTGGGCCACGTGGTGCATAATCCCGTCCGCGTGCGCTACAGTATCCTTGAGAGACGGTAAAATTATTATTTATTTTAGTTAATTTAGGCAGGTAATTAGTACAGTAGCGGGACCTGCCGAGGTGGGATCCCGGGTTGATACTTAATTTGCCGGTTGAGCTCCACCTCTGGGGAAGTAAAGACAAGCACCTTTAAGTCTTCATCTACTTTTCCGGTTGGAGTCTCTTGTCGATCAACGCAGGTTTCTAAGCCGCCGATCCCCAGGTCGCATCGTAACAGCGCCTGTAGGAGCATTGTCCGCCCAGTGAACCTCCCCCTCCGCTTGGTGTTTGCAGATCTCCTTTTAGAATTCCCACGGCTCGCGACAGCGGATACCGGAGACCACCTTTAGGAATACGCGTCTTTGGAGTCAACAAAAACTCCTAACGGACGTTGTGCTTTACTACCTCGAGAGGAGGGCTGACAGTACCTTATTCTGCCACAACTGCATCGCGATCTGATAATCTCCAACTCTCTTCCAGAGACACCGAAATGATGGCTCGAGTATCTGAGATCCTTATGTGTAAATGAAGCTTCTGAAGATGAAACTGTTAAAAACACTGACTGTGACAATATGGCGGATACTCTGCCTGAAAGCAGTATGGAAGACTATAATGCCAATATGGAAACGGTTGACCGCACTTCAAAGAACGTCCCTCTTTGGTACAATCGATTGGGTTACAGCGCATCACATTCTGAAGTACGGACTTTGCTACAAAAACACATCCTTCCAACTCTTCGGCACACATCTGCTGGCTGCATTCCCTGTTTTCGTGTCAAAAATCACCGTAGCTAAAATGGCTCCCTAACGTCTGCTTCATTTCCAGGTCATCTACACACTTACATAACTTTTGTCGGCATAAACTCAGAAAAGGGTCACGTCTACTACCTCATGATCGTAGATGAATACTCTCGATACTTACTTGCGGCCCCCACCATCCGCAAAAGTGAGGCATCTGACGTCATCCTAGAATATATAAACTGGCTTGAATGACACTCGAGAACGCCAGTTCGCTCTCTGCATTCCGACGGCGGTTCAGAGTTCTTCAAAGCCCAGAAGCCCCTCAAACGTATTGGTGTGGAGATCACTACTTGTTCTGCATGCTCCCCTTCTTCTAATGGTCTGGCAGAACGTTACGTCGGTAAACATATGGGACCTATTCGTTCCTGTCTAACCCACGCTAAGTTTCCACCCTCTTTTTGGGCAGATGCCCTACAGCATGTTGTATTTTGCAAGAAAATCAATGTCCATCGCAGCACTGATCGTGTTCCATTTACTGCACTGTTTTCACACCTACCCAATGATGTGAAACACCTTCGACCATTTGGCTGTCGCACACTTCTTGAAGAAACTCCGTCTACGCGTAAAAAGATTCAACCTAGACTGGTCGAAGGTATCAATCTAAGACACATTCGTAGTGGGGTGTATCAAATTTTGACAAACACTGGCCTCAACCGAACCAGAAATGTTCGATTCCTTGAAGATTAATTTCCAGGTCTCTCCCTCATTAGTGGCGCTTCTTCGCCCCCTTCTACCCCAGCAACGAACCTTTGAAACGAATCCAGCGATGATGGACCCGACCATAATCTTATTCCTGACACCAATTCTACCCATTCAGAGGACGATGATGATGATTCTGGTAGTCAACCTGCAAGTGACATAAGTACTGGTCCCACTCACTACCCAGAGAAACCGTCCACCTATGACCCCGATTTGGGTGGAAACGCCTCCGATTTCGATGCTGAAGCAGTCAACACAGCAAGCGCAATTCCGGACTCAATCAGCACATCTGATGGACCGACACTACGTCAAGCCCTTGCATCTCTTGAGGCCTGTCACTGGATCGACGCCATAAGCTGTGAGTTTGAGACAATCCGCACACTGGGTACATATGAGAATGCTGCCAGTGATCGTGGACAGCCAATCCCTTCTGGTATTGTCTTCCGTCCAAAGCGAGACCATCTTGGACGCCTCACACGTTTCAAAGCCCGCCTTGTTGCTAGAGGAAACTTTCAAGACGTTTCTGATACAAGCAACGTCTATGCTCCGGTGTTAAACCTCGAGATTTTTCGGGTGATAATGGTTGTTACTAATGCTATGAATTGAGATCGTCAGCATGTCGATGTGAAAGGTGCCTTCCTCCATGCAACTATGCCTACAGAAACTCCAGTTTGGATCACACTTCCGAGCATCCCAGGTATAAATGACGCAGACGGACGCGTCGTGAAATTAGTGAAGTCTTTGTACGGTACACGCTAAGCTCCACGATTTTGGTTTGAGAACATTTCTGCGTATCTCGGCATCAATGGTTTCAAATCACTTCATTAAGCACCTTTTGTTTTTGTTAAGGGAACTGATCAGAATGCGGTCATTGTCTTGGTGTATGTGGACGATCTAAGCATATTCGGTCCCCCACACTTCACTGAATGGGTGAAGAAGCAACTTGCTGCGCAGCTTGACATTTCCGATCTTGGCCATACGGACCTGTATTAAGGAGTCTCAATTGTAGAAAAGCCTGAATCAATCATCCTACACCAGCGTCTTTTGATTGAAAAGCTTGTACGCCTGTGCCATATGGATGATGCCCTCCCTTCGGACTGTCCCCTACCAGCCACTCATTGTCTCTATGAAGCTACCACCACTCCCACTGAGTCAGAGTTGACGTCCATGAATAATATACCTTACAAGGAAGTACTTGGATCAATGCATTTCTTTAGCACTGGAACGAGACTTGACTTATCGGCTTCTGTTTCAATGATGGGTAAGTTTGCATCCAACCCACTTCCTCAACATTGGCAGTGCATGAAGAAGGTGGTTCGATATCTGATCAACACGGTGGACCATGGCTTGATGATTCCTCGACCATTCTCAACTGCATTGTAAGCATGGTCGGATGCCGATTGGGGACGTGACCTAGACAAACGTCGCTCCAGGGGGGGTTCGTCGTCTGCATTGGTGACGTACCCGTCGTATGGAGCTCAAAGCTGCAGACTTCTACGGCTCTCTGTACAACCGAAGCTGGGTTTTATGCCCTCTCTGAGTGCATCAAGCAGTTGTGCCAGCTGAAGAACATCTATGAGGCGCTTAAAATTGATTTTGATCAACAGATGGCAGTGTATCAGGACAATTTAGGCGTTATATCTTGGACAAATCCTGATTTTGGAATGCGAAAAGTCAAGCATATTGAAATCCGACAGTAACACGTTTTGAATGCAGTCAAAAGTGGATTGGTCTCAATACAACACGTTGCATCAGCGCAGAATCGAGCTGAAATATTTAAAAAGTCTCTGATTGGCAATGCTTTTCGTACACATCGCGACTCTCTGCGTGTGACTCCCTTATCGGTCGAGAGGGGATCCCAGTGATGTTAAATGTTTGAACTATGTTTTTATTTTTTGCATTTATAAAGCGAGGATTTCTGTGCCCATTGCCTGGCTTCCTCAACTTACCTCGTCTTGTTTTTACCTCACTTGTTCCTCTCCCAGAATGATTCGCGAGATGGCGTTCTATTTGATTTCTTTGATGGTGAGTAAAATAACAGGCGTCGAACTGGCATTTAACGACCTTACAACTCAGCATATGCCTCTCCATGTTCTTTTTAGGTTTGTTGCGGGTGGGTAATACCGGCGAGCTATTGCTGTTGTGCACCTCCGTGGAGGATGGCAAAACTGCCGGCTTGGCTGGTGCTGGACTAGGACCAGGTTCTTGCGTTTTCTTCTCTGAGCTTTTACTAGCAGAATTGTTCAGCAAATTGCGAATCGCAATTCGTTCGCGTTGCTGTCCTTGTCGTTTCCTTTGACGATCTCGTTCAGAACTTGATTGGCTTCTTTCTCTCTGTTCTTGATCACCTAGTTGAGCAAGAACTTGAGCGGCTTCCATGTTGGTAAACGATTGCTTGTTGCTCATACTGAATTTTAATGTATACTACTTCTGGGTTTCTTGTACAACAGCTTCGTGTTTCGCGGCAATTTCAACTTGATCATTCCGTGCTAGAACGTACGGCTGTCAATGACGAACTAGTGCTATTTAGTTTTGAAACAAATAGAATCTAAAGCATCATTTTTGTGAGTCTTTTTCTTACTCGTACGTGTTGTAAAAGTATAGCAATTTTTCTTGCATTGTTTCATTTTTTTATGCACATATTAGACTTTATACATTATATTTTATGAATGCATATTTTGAGAGTAACAAGACTTAAAAAAGCTTTCTTAGTACGCAAATACGTTTCAATCAAATATTACAAGCCCCACAGTTCTGTGCTCGAAATTGGTGAGGCAGAATCTCTTGTTTACATGTTTAATATGCTATTAAAATTTCATTTTCAGTGTATTACTTCTGGAGTTTTACACTAATATTTGGATTTTTCGATGAATGACTTTTCTCGTGATAGTGTGTGATGGCTAAAAGGATATTGTGCTTTAGATAAATGTGTGAAAAATGGGGGAATTGACGCGCGATCATGAGAAGACGGCGGATGAGGAAAGGGATCGGTGCCAGTGTGCTGAATGGCAAAACGTGTGTTTGTCCATGTGGCGGTCTATTTTGCATAGAAACAGGTCGGGAGGCATTTTGAAACATAATTTCCAGTTGATGCATGCATAATGATACCCCTTGGCAATAATTTTATAGTTTTGTGCTCGAATATACCAAAAGAGAAGGTATCTCAGTTAGCTCAAGTAATGGTATTGAAGTCGTTCAGAAACTTATTTTGTTTTACAACTCTTATCATTAAACACATGCAAGTATTTTTGAGTTTTAATTTTTACAATCGATTCCGAAAAAATAGGAACGGACTAAACTTTTAAATTCACTACCTATTTTTTCGATACAAATTTTAATGAAGTACACAATGGGAAAGGAAAAGGAGCTAAACTATTTGATATATAGTGCAGTAATTGAAGTTTGGACAATGAAAAAGTTGCATGCATTCGATTTAGCATTTACATTTGTTTCACATAAATGGAACTAATTGAAGAGATCCAGGGGTTTGGAAGTAAACGGTATGGATTCAGCGCACTATCTTTTTGAATGCACCAGTTTATTAGTATGTTTTCAAAAGTAAATGTTTGTCAGCAATTCCTGAAAAGCTCTGTATTATTTTTAGCTGTTTGTACTCAACGTAAAATCTTTAAATTTGTAGAACTTACAGCTTGAAAAGTGGCCCATGTCATCAGTAGTCCATCTACATTTGGCATTGAAAAAACCTATTTTCTGAAACCTGAAAGTCCGGTTAATAATATTGATAACTGCCGAAGACATATCAGTTCGGCCTTTTTGATCGTGTCTAAAACTGACCGTATAACAATATTGTATAATATATATATATCGATCCGTTTCATAGAAAATAATTTAGTTGTATAACAGCAATAGGCCGGATTTTTTATTTTACAGATGACGTAAGTGTGGGTTTTTATGAAATCAATATTTGTGACATCGGCAAAGCTGTCTATGTCATTTAGTTGACAACTAGTGACATGCGACAGAGATTTCACCGGTCAAACGCACACAGCGAACACTCCGTAATGACTACTCTATTTATGTTTAACGCAATAGAGATAGTGCAATGCCAAAGTGACTCATCTGTGGCAAATGTAGCTTTGAATGATAAAGTTTAATGCAACTGCCAATGCACATTGTGTATAATAGCAACACCGAAAGGATACTGGCAAACACTGTAAGTAGAATGAATCCAATGATGAATAGAGTCATCGGACGAGAAAAAAAAGAAAACAGTGCGAGTAGGTAGAGAACTGAATCTTCACGAGCCAGTTGTGCTGCACCATTTTTCCCATTCGAATAATAAGCATGCACCACTCTATCTACCAGAAATAGCCAATCTTATTACTTCTGTAATGGGAAAAGTCACAGTTATGGGCCCAGGTGGGCGCCCTATTCCGTAACACGCCAGGAGCCAGGATTTCCTTTCTCCCCCACGGCTAACGACAGAAACCGATATGTTCAGGTGGAGGAAACAAGTCGTACTATAGACGAACACCGTCCAGATGTACGCCAAATGCGGCGACAGACGTGCTAAAGGTCTACTAAGTGCTCTAGAGATTATACTCTTCAATGCCCTTGAAGACATCTAATCACCCCTGATGGAGCACGAGATAGCCGCTGGTACTTTCAACATAAATGCGTCTTAAGAAGATGACATGAACCCAGTTAAACAACTGCGAACAGTCGGCGACATTATGGAGCTCATAGCTCAAGACTCTCCTACTGATAGAATTCGCCACCTTGTCAAAGTTTTACGTGACGTTTTTCACTGTATTCGCAAAGAAGGCAAAACACCCTCGAATTTCGCTCACCTATTCAAATCAGTCGTGCTGACCTATCTCAACGAGTGCAGCTCTAGAAACTCGTAACAAGATACACAAAACTTCGCCATGCTACTCCTCGAAAACTCCAATTTACCTGTTGATTTGCATGGCTCAGTGATCACGAGACTGGTTGGTTCTGTCACCCAACGAGGAAGCACACCAACAAATACGATTTACGTTATCAGAAAGAAACGCCTCGGCAAGATTCATAGCGAAGCAAAAAAAATAAGGATGCAACAAGCGCGAACTTCTGAATAAGAGCACCGAAACGGCGCGGAGTTAATTATATCCATCACCGAAGACATTGTTAAAACAAACGAGCCGTACGAGAAGCAAGGAAAAGGCGTCTTCCAGATTCGTCACGCTGAAGTGTTTTTTGGTCTGTCCGAACTTACAGTCTTTTTTCCGATAGAAAGTGAAAGACAGCAAGACACAGCCAAAGACGTCAAGACATCTAGCATGTTGCTTGGAAAGAGAAAATATCACGAGAATGGAAAAAAATGCAAACTCCAAACGACACAAGAAGACTTAGATTTCGTCCATGAAAGGCCCTGAAGCAACCACGTGGTGTCACAACTTCAAACAACCAAACCATTGGTAGAGGGATCCCGAGTGCATCTACAACGTCAGTAACCGGCTCATTCAAGTGAAGGAGGTCGAGATGGACGTAGTCAACAAACTCTCTCCCGAACTAAGAAACGTGTTCAGGGATGAAATGGGTAGCATCATGACCAAAGCATCTGTGAGCAACATAGTAGGAGCGATTGGGAACACAAGATACAAGACAAGAAATAGTAGAGACCCGACATAAGACAAAACCTCGTATTTTCGGTAAAGAGATTGGACACGCTCTCACCTGATCCCCATCCGATTTTAGATAAAGAAGTGCAAACCTCGACAGAAGGTATCGAGAATGATGTCACACTTCGTCACGTACTCGGAATCCCCCGCGACTTAGACCCAACGCGAGACTTATTTTTGCACGGCATGGGCGATAAATGCCAAGAAGGACGACAGGTCGTATTCTCATGGACACCCACTGTCCACGATAGTCAGGGAAAGCCTACGTGGTGGACACTCGATCATGTCCCAGGATCATCTCCCTTGATTATCGAAAATAGTGTGCGACAGTACTGCAATATGTACAATCCTGCAGACCAACCATACATTCTCATCCGACGTCCAAACGATGGTTCTGGTCGATATATGTTTACGTACCTAGTACCGTAAGATAACCGTTCCAGACTTGACATCGCTCCACGTACACTGTCAGTCAAGAGCGCCTTGCATGGAAACATACATATCACGGCAGCACGAACCTATTATAATTTTGCTAACGCATGCATCGATACACAAACGCAACCGCCGAGGAGATGAAAATACTTTCCACCGATGCGGGAGTGCTCGACTCCAAACTCTAAGAGGCGATCGAGAGGCTGTACGCCGCATGTTAAATCTGTGTGGTACCTTCAGTTCTCCTTTCGAGGTAGTAGTGCACAATGTCCGTTACGAGTTTTTGGTGACTCCAAAGGCGCGAGTTCCGAAGAATGGTCTCCGGAAATCGCTATCACGAGCAAGGAGAGTTCTGAAAAGGGATATGCAAACACCAAGTAGAGAACGGGGTTAAATGGGCGGACAGTGCTTATAAAGGCGCTGCTACGGGGCCACCTGTGGATCGGTGGCTTAGAAACCTAAGGATATTCGACAAGAGCCTCAACCGGAAAAATGGATGAAGACTCAAGGGTGCTTGGTTTCCTTTCCCAGAGATGGAGCTCGACCGGTGGATTAAGGACCAGGCCGGGAGCCCGGCTCGGCAGGTCTCACTACTGTAGTAATTACTTGCACCATTTAATTAAAGTAAATCTATACTCTACCGTTCCCCAAGGGTACTGTAGCACACGTGGGCCGAGTAATGCACCATGCGGCTCAGTTAATGAAATACGAACCCTCCTTAAGAATATCCTGTCGTAAGGCCACATGGCAATATCACGTTAGGATCCACTGTACTACGGTCTGCACGAAAAATGGCCTTTCAATTCATACACACGAAAAGTCTCCCTTACACATGTCAACCTAGATTTCAATGTCGATATTCAAATCAATTTTCTTTTTCCGACCATTCGTGGAAAAAAGCATATAGTTGTGAGCATTGCAGACTCTGGCACATCCTATCCATGTTACGTATTTTCGACAACCGCAATGCTGACACCATAACCAATTCCGTAGAAATATGTTGGATATGTCGACATAGCGCACCAGAAACAATTTCTCCAGATTACGGATACAACTGCACTGAAATCCAAATATTCCTTGCAGCTCACGGTATCCATTTGTAACCAAGACCTAGCCGCCGTCACAACGAAACTGGGATTATTTAAGGCAAAAACGGAACGTCGAAATGCATCCTTTCGACGCTAGAAGAATGAAAAAAACACTGCCTACACCGAGACCTTCATCACCCGCTCAACGCTCATCTCTAATCTATTCTCAGGGAATCGAATCCTCAGCTCTTTCGAATTGGAACGTGAATACTCTCCTTCTGTGGTCGGCCTCCCATGAACGATCGTGACCGATGAAATCCAGCAAGCAAACAAAGAACAAACAGCTGTACGTAAACTACAACGCCTTATACACTCAAGAGTTTACAACAAGAATCCAAGCAAACAAGTACAACCTGGAAAGCTCGCCTGGGTGTTTTATAAGACGAGCAAGCAAAACGACCGTGTGCGATGGGTTAAAGCTCAGGTAGTCTCCGCATAGCCAGAATTCCTAGAAACCAAGCGCGCCACAAAAGGCCAGCCTATGCGTGTTGCCTACGAGGATGTTTGTTTCGCTCCGCAAGGCGAACGTGCTACCGAACTCGGGTCTTGCAGCCTCTAAGAAGGACTGGGAAAAGCTATGTCCCCATAGCAGGCACGGAATGATACCGCAACACCTGTTCCGGACGCAACACCTCCGACTGCACCTAAACCAACTGCAGCGCCTTTTGCAAGCCTTTCCACATGCGCCACACTCGCAACCGACGCTATTCTTCTCGATGATGGGGCGAGAGAGATTGGCCACTATGCGACAAAAAGTATCGATACAACTACCCCCCCACTGAACAGACAGTCACTGGAACGAGATCTAAGCAGAGAAATCGAAAAGATTCACGATTTCATCGGATCCAAACAAGTTGCCTTGTCACAGCTTGCATTTGCACGCCCGCACATCACACAAGAGGAACTGAAACTTGGAAACGATACAAACTAGCCAGACGAGTATAAGACAGTTCCTAATGTTGATGTCCCAAGCCATGCAAACGTCATCACATCATACGTAGTTTACTAAATCAAAACAGATAAAATCGGAATGCGAGCCATTAAAGCAAGGATGGTCCCACACGGAAATCGCGATAATCAAATAAACAAAGTCCGCAAAAACCCACCCAACGCACCCCTCTCCATTGTATGCCTCCTTCTATCACTTGCCATGTTCATGGGGTTTGGCATCGGCACTGTGGACATTAATGGTGCCTTTCTACAGAGTGGCCCTATGAAAAAGGGTTATTTACATGAGGCCCCCTCGCGCGTGGAATTCAGAAAGAGGAATTTTATGGAAGCTACCCAAACTGCACTACGGTATTGCGGATGCCGGTAAGCAATTGCAAAAGAGAGTTGAAAAATGAACAAAAGAAGTAGCACACCTAGAATGAGTAATCTGATTACCGCAGCTCTTCATTGAAAGTAACGAGGCTGGCTATTTCGAACTTTTGATAGCCAAAGTCACCGATGATTTTCTTCTAGCCGATCCCCTTTATGCAATGCAAAGATTTAGAACGATCCTTCAAGGTCGTTTTGTTGTTAGATAGATTGTTTTGGATGACATGACCTACCTTGACGGATGTGGGATCGAAGAAGCCAAGATTGGCACCATCATCATGTCGATGGTCAGGTACCTGGAACATTTTAAGCCGATTGAAATATCAGGGTCCGAAAAGAAAGAACATGACCAGATGGCTACAACAACCGAACTTACGCATTTTAGGTCTCTTGCGTTCACACTCATGTATCTCGGAAACGGTTTTTTGCCCCAGGCAGCATATGTCACGTCAACCTTACAACAACCCATACCAAGAGTGAGGGTCGAACACCTCATCAAAGGAAAAAAAATTGCAAAATAAGTATTAAAATTAGTGCCAAAGATCACATATCTAGCCGCACCAGATCCCAAAGATATATCAGAAGTTATAATCGCATCGTTTTTGGATGCTTCCTTCAATCATGGCACCACTACCGGATATAGACGAACTGGACTGATCACAGGCCTCCGAATCATTTAAAAGAAGGGCGGAGACTCTTGATAGTTCAAATTTTTGACCCTACGCCCTGCGTGACAGGAGAGTATAGCGCATATAGCTCATCTGTTTTCCAACAAGTTATAGGCCCAGCTAAACGCTAGGACCCTGGGTTCGATTCCCTGAAGTAACTGGAGCCTGAGAAAGTGTACAGGTGTACAGCAGTAGTCTATATTGGCTACTGTTAGCTCGAGGTCTCGTACTGTCAGGAAAAACAGGGCGAGGGGGCGTGTTGATAGTTCAAATTGTGAATTGTACGCCCTGTGTGACAGGAGAGTATAGCACATATTGCTTGTCTGTTTTCCAAAAAGATAAAGTCTGTTTCAAAATTATAGGACAACTGGCATTTTGATGCAAATCATCGTTTTTAGTACTGTAGTGCTACCAAAATTAGTTTTCAAAAAACTTCAAGTTAAAAAACCGTTTCAAAATCATAGGACATTTCCCTTTCAACCTTCATTTTGCCTTCTTCAGTAGATGATTTTCGCTTTTATGTACCAAACAATACTAATTCAACGCTTTTGCATCGCGTTTTTCTAACGTCCCATTTTTAAAATATTCATAGTTTTTGCGCTATTTCCAATACTTTTCTTTTAATCAAAACCTGTTCAAAATGGCCTTTAATGGCCATAAATCATTCTAACGAGTACAGATTATTCGGTTTCAAGAGGGTTGAAGTAAATCTAACGCGTGAATATCTGCGTGGCATTAGTCTATAGCAAGCGAAGAACGTTTTTCATTGCTATAGACTACGAAACGGGGGCGCTATCTTGGTGAAAAACCAGTTTATATTTCTGATAAGATATGTAAACTTTTATAAAACGTTGTGTTAAAGCATTTGAAAGCCTTTTTAAGTCTGTAATGCTTACTGAGAAGGCTTTATATGTAGTTTTTTCATCTAGAATCCAGTACATAGCATAATATGAGCTCTAATAAAACTTATCTGTGTTCAAATTTTATTTGATGTTTGTTGCTTATGATAACAATATGTAAAACACTGCTGTTCATCCAAATCAAAGTTTTACTCATTCTTAAATGCATTCTTTTTGCAGCTGACTTTATTTTCAGTGCTCATTGCATACTGTGGCACCAATATTTGTTTATTTGCAGCTTTCAAAAAGAAAACGTTGTTCAGTTTTATAAACCGAAAGAACTTTGAAGCGTTTTTTATTACCATTTTATTCATTTTTTGTAAACAATTCGTTCTTTTCATGGGTTTTTGAGTGCATCACACATTGTCAAGACAATATTCTTGCAAAAAGTTATACTCATTGTTTTAGATGAGCATTATTAAGCTTTCAATAAAACTTTATGTTTATACTACATTAAATATTGAATAAACTGGTACAAAAATGAGAACAATGGCCTTGATCTAAGGTAATATTTGAAATACTGTGTTATAAGCTATTACTTCATAAGATCTTGTGTCTTTTTGAGGAAAGAAAGCAACATGATGTGGAAATAATCACGCGCGAGTTGGAAGTGTCCTATATTTTTGAAACGCGTTTTTGAGGGTTGTAACGAAGGGGGGTGGCTACAGTAGGCAAAAATCCATATTTTGGCGCGCTTTTGCACTGTCCTATATTTTTGAAACGCACTGTATCTTCCACACCATCGATTGGGCTACCAGCAAACAGGGCATGGAAAGCTACGCACCGTGCGAAATCAAAGTTTTGGCTTGTACTGACTGAGACGACCACCGGTCTTAGCTAAAGCAAGGTCTTAACGAGATGTTCACGGAAACGAAGGTACGCAGCGAGCTGTGCACTGATTTGAGATACATTTACGACACTATCACAATTTTGCACAAGTTATGAGACTACCGAATACGTGCAACGATTCAGCGCATAAGAAATTGTTTTGACTCCCAAGAACTAGATGTGATGAAGTGGATACCAGGTGATACGAACCCGGCGGAAGCACTCACCAAGCGAAACCCCATCACTTCGCAGCTTCGCAACCAGCTGCTTGCGTCTGCGATTGTCTTTCTTGGCATCGACTCCGGTTTCGCCGTCACTAGCCAAGTATGGAAAGGATATGCTAGATCCCGCTCATAGCTTCGCGCCATCGGGGGGATGTGACATTGGTAAAGCTGGCTGTGTCATTTAACTGACACCTAGTGACATGCGACAGAGATGTCACCTATTCAATGCACGCAGCGAGCCCTCCATGATAACTAACCTATTTATGTTTAATACAACAGAGATAGTGAAATGCCAAAGAGACTCATCTGAGGCAAATGTATCTCTGAATGATAAAGTTTATTGCATCTACATTTACAATGCAAATGGTCTATAATAGCAACACCGAGAGGGTACTGGCAAACACTATAAATTGAATGAATCCGATGACGGATGGAGTAATTGGACAAGAAAAAAGAAGAAAATAGTGCGAGTGTGTGGAGAACTGAATCTCTACGAGCCGGTTGTGCTCTACCATTTTGTCCACCCGTACAATAAGCATCCACTACTCTATCAATCAGCACTTGCCAATCATATTACTTCTGCAATGACAGAATTCACAACAGTAGAGTGTGGAACACCTCACAAGGAAATCACAAGCCTCTTTTAATGAATAAGATTACAAATTGTTCCTCACAGTGTCACAGAATACAAGAAGACCCCTCGCAGCTGTTCTAAAGGCCAGTAGAAGCTTCTCGAACAAAGTATGCAACCAGAAGGGTCTGGTAGCTTCTAGAAGGTTCTACTTTATAGAGGATATGATTTGCATTTTTAATGGTTTATGATAAAAAAGATATAGAACTATACTGCATAGTAGGAATGATGTAGGACACTATATAAGAACATTTCTAGCTCTACGTTTGACGGAAAAGAGAAGTCAAGCCGAGCGTTCAAGAAAAACAGAAGATTGCGTTTCTGAAAATCTATCAAAGCATTGTACACCACATCCTACATTAGCGGCAGTCATTTTTTTCGAGCGGCCAGGGATTTGAATTCATCATGACCACTTGAGTCACTCCAGTACTTTGGGATTACGGTTTTTGATCTCGCAGAAGATTTCTCTTCCATCCAGAACCTTGCGACGGTAAGGAGGGATGTAGAAAAATTTCCATTACCTTCTTCGTTGACGGCCTTGCCGTATCCCATCATTTTTGCGGTGCACTCGCTTTTGATGGCAGCTATAACCTGTAAAATACCACTATATATAGTACATAAACCAACATGCTTAAGGAATCCATTTATGTTTGATTTTGGAAAAAATGTGGTTAGCGAACCTATCTATCCTATCAGGGCCACAAAAAAAGTAATGTATGTCACTATGTAAAGCTTGAAACGAAAACAATTAGTTTGTACAGCTTTTTGAGTAAGGGTTTTTTAGACGATAAAGCTACTCCTGAACCATGAGTTCTATGAAAATTGCACGGTATTTTCACGAGTATGAAAACCACTTTGTGTACAATGCAAAGTATTCCGTTACGGTGCCATTCAATAGCGCGTATCACCATTTGGACAACTCAGTTTTGCTCGCTGTAGCAGGGAAAAAAGCAGTTCAACGCGGTGAATGAAGTACAGAAGGTAATAAGTGGTGTACGGAGTTGTATACTAAGTGAAACACTGCACAAGTTAGCTTGAGTATTTGCAAAAACGCTGTGTCGACATTTCTCAAAACGGTGAAATGAAAAGCAAGTACTGAACTTGACCGATTTCACCATCAAAGCTGATATACTTTAGTCGGCTGGCCTCATCATTTGCACAGCTTCTGTTTTTGCTTTTTTTTCAAAAACAATATGAGTCGCAATTTGCACGAATGGGTTTGATAATAAACGTTTACGATCTTTTCTATTAAGGGTCAAAATATCAAAGCAATGGAGCAATAATAAGTACCTTTTAATGATTTTCAAATCGGGTTTGTTATGTTTTTGCACAGCGCTGCATTCTTGTTACTGTCAAACATGTCACCACATTGTAGAAAAAAATAACAAAGGGAGGGGGTCTGTTCTAAGAGTGCTGACTTTTATGAAAAGTTTTGGTGGACATACAAGTACTTGTATGTTCAAGAACAATATATGTTCGCTGCAAAAAGTAAGTAGATGCGAAAAGAGGAGATACGAAAGCGACACATAAAGTGGTGTTCAACATAGAAAGGATACAGCAAAGCAGCATTCATTAATACAGTGACGTTTAAACAACATCAAAAGATAGTCTTTTCTATGCTTTGACGTAAAATTTGGGCAAAGAGTGAGATCCTACGCAGAAAAGAAGATGTTGAAAGGGTGGCTTTTTCTTATTCGGACTTAAGCGGATGCATGGTAGCTCCTTGACAGTGCCTTTTTTTCGCCGAGTGTTTTGAGTGTCTTGAGAGTAATTGTTATGGATGATTAATTTTAGTACAGAAGAGAAAAGTAGTATACGCAAGGATCAAGCGTTTGCGTAGAAAGCATAACACTACAGTTTCTCTGTCTTTTTTGCTTTCATGGTGGTTTACGGCACTGGCAAATGATGGTTTGTTGTGCTGTCCGATTTTTCGCAGAATCCTATTGGCAATATTAGGATTTTTGTTTACTCGCAAAAATCTTGGATGGGCGGCGGAATTTTTCTTTTAGCAGAGAAAATGTAATAGTCGCGTTGCTGGAAAGCAGACAATTTTAAGCAAGTTGATACAACAGAAGAGAAGCTGACACACAGTAGCATCTCGCGGCAAGTTTCAAACCGTCGCAGCACGTCAGTCACGCTAAGAGCTACCAGCGATGCGCTGAGAGCTGCAAGTGGACAGTGGCAATCAATTGCATAAAATTGATTAATGGATGAACTAGTCAGTTAGTGCTGAAGGTTGGAATGAACGTACCTTCGTTTACGCGCGAAGCATTTGCAACGGGCTCTGTTTTCGTCGTTTGCTTGTGCACAGAATGCGTTAAAAGCGTTGTCTGCAACTGCGATGAGAACAGACTTGGTAAACGATGTTGGCTGGTCGTGGAAGTTTTCAGGCATGAAGTTGGTATGGTAATTTGTGATGACAGTTTTCACGTACAAAAAGACAAATGTGTCCTGTGATGCCTCATAGTGTAAAGTTGAAGTGCGGGGGCGTGAGATATGAAAAGGGTGTTTTTGTAGCAGGTGGACAGATTGTTTGGGTGAACGGCGAAATTGGTTGAGCATACACATGAAGATGTTTTCACCGACGAAGTTGATACAGATTCAAAGGGTGCATGTCGTCGTGATGTGTCAAGGTGTGTAGCGGAAGGCACGAAAAACGGAACCAACGCGGTCGACAGCAGACTACATGGCGTTGGGCAAAGGCTTTCAGCACAGTTGAAGCGTCGAGTGTTTTCGCTACGATACAACTCAGACTGCGGAATATAAAAGTTAGTGTTGCTTTAATACGCTGTTCAAATACAGCTTGACATGTGTGCATTGAGCACGACGACAGCAACGGCGCGTACGCAACGCCACACCTCGCGCCATCGGTGGAAGATGGCAGTGGCGCCGCTCTCGAGACTCTGATTGCTTTGCGCGCCACGTTCGGCTGCGCTGTGACGCAACCAGCGGCCAGGCGCACCCGCTCGCCCCACCGTTCACCGCCCGTCGCCGCCGCCGCCCGTGTCCTCCGCCCGTCCGCATGCGCCCGCGCCCGCGATCCTTCTCCGCGCGTAAACCGGCCGAACGACGTCGTCATCCATGACGAACGACACGCCGTCGCGCGCGTCGTCGGGTGCACCGTCCATAGCGCGTCCACCGCCCGCAGCCGCCACCACCGTCAGCAGCCCACCATAGTCCGTCACGTCTAGCCGCGCCTGCCGCCGCGCGCCGTCATCCAACAGCAGCGCCCTGTGATTGCGCGTCGCTCCCTGCAGCGCTACCATCGCAGCCGCCGCGCCCAGCACCGCCGCGTAGCCCCACGCGCCCAGCGGCGTCACCCTGGTGACCGACGCCTCTTCGGTGCGCAGAAACCGCGCGCGCCGCGGCGCGTCGCGCACCACCACCGCGCGCGCCACCACGCCGTCCACGAACTCGCGCGCCGTCACCACATCCTCGCGCAGCAGCGCCAGCCCGTCTGCCAGCGCGTCCTCCGCGCCCTCCGCTGCCGCCCACCGCAGACGCGCGCGCGCCGAGAACGGGCGGAACGCCACAACCGCCGGCGCCGTATCGGCGCTCAGGTAGCCCCGCCACAGGGGCTGCGACACCGCGCCCTCGCCCACGCGGAACGAGAACGTCGTGTCGTTCCGCCGCCACGCGCCCAGCACGCAGCTCAGCGCCACGAAAAACGGCGACGACCGGCTGCCCTGTATCGGCCGCTCCAGGCAGATCAGCCGATCGTCGCCGCCGACGTTCTCCCCTTCGCCGCCTCCACCGCCGCCGCCACCGCCGCCGCCGCCGCTGCCGTTGCGGCGCACGTTGAGGCGCAGATGCAGCAGGCCGTCGCGGCGGTTGCCCGCGCGCGCGCGAAAGGTGCGGCGCCACCGCGAGGCGGCGCGCGCATCGTGCGACAGCACGCGGTACAGGACGCGTTCAGCGCCGATAAAGTTATCGCACTGCGAGCGGGGCGTGCCGCATGGCGATAACTGGATGAGCGGACGCACGTTGCCAAAGTTTTGGCACGCGACGCTGTTGGGGTCGATGGTGATGGGGAGGCCGGCGCGCGTGAGGAGGGCGCGGCGGTCGGCGATGGTGTCGTTGCGCACGGTGTCGAAGGCGGTGGGGAAGTAGAGCAGCGAGCGGGCTTTGCGCACGGTGCAGGCGGAGAAGATGGCCGGGTCGAGGCGCGGGGCGTTGTACAGGTGCGAGGCGGGTTGCAGGTGGGTGAGGTACCGCGGGTGGGTGGCGGACAGGCGCGTGGTGGTCTCGCCATTGATGGACAAGGTGAGAGCGAACACGACGGCAAGGATCACAAAGTACGAGAGCTGCAGGAAGCGGGTGAACGGGTGGTTGTCGCACAAAATCGGGGGCAGGAAGGCGGACATGCGCGACTCGCGCAGCTTGAGCGTTGCGCCGTTGCGAAGCCGGCGGGTGACGTGGGCGGCGTGCACGTGGTGCAAGAAGTTGGAAATGATTAGTATGAGGCAGATGACATCAACGACGATGAAGACGATGGCGTTGACGAAGCGCGAGTCGAGCGGAATGGTACACATGTTGGCGGGACGCGGCGGGCGGGGGCGGTAGTGCAGCAACGGCTTGGCGGCGGCAGCACAGCGGATGACGGCAAAAGGTGCAGCGATGGTGGTACGGCGGTGGAGGTGGCACGTGAAGGGGCACGCAGTGAGCATGTCGGTGGCAGCAAGGCAGACGTTGGCAAATGAGCAGCAACGGTGGAAAGACGGTGGAGGCTACAGGTGAAAATGTGCGCAGAGTGCTCGGCGGCGGTAGCGAGGCGGACGTGAGCAAACGATCGCATAGCGGTGTGACGGCTGCGGCAACAAGGCGGGCGTGGACTAAGGCCGGGCGCTATACGCGGCTACGTTGCACATGCTGAGCTGTGGATTACCTGCAGTGGTACCGACAGAGCGAATCATTATGGCACGTGCCGCGTGGGAGCATGCGCAGCACTCGCATCTGCGGCTCGCGGGAGCTACTTGAGGCGCGCGTGTTGAATCCAGCCGCCGCCGCCGTCGCCCCCATCGCGGCAACTCTCGCTGGCGAAGACGATGGACGGCGCCAAAGGGGTGGCAGTGCTGCTGCGCGCGGCGCTGGTTGCGCAGCTGCTGCGCGTGGCGTGCGCGGCTGGCGCGGCGGGGGCGGCGAGCGCGGCGGCGAGCGCCCCCCACGGCGCCAACTTCTCGCCGTGCCGACGGCAGGCGCAGTGCGCCGGCGAGCGGCAGTGCCTAGCGCTGGTGGCGCTGACGGCGCCGCCGCGCTGCACGCCCGGCGAGTACTGCGCGTGCGTGCCGCGCGGCGAGGCGGCGTGGCGCTGCGCCGACGATGGCGGCTGCGCCCCGTTCGAGAGCTGCGAGGACATGCCGAGCATATTCATGAACGCGCATGTGTGTGTCGACCTCTCGCAGCTGCGCTCCGTGCGCAGTCTGCGCTTCTGCGACGTCGATGCGGATTGCGCCGCCGACGGCCGCGTGTGCGTCGTGCTCGACGACGGGCTGGGCGTTTGCGCCGCGCCGCTGCCGCGCGCCGACGCCGTCATCGTGCCCGCCACCGACCGCGCCCCCGTCGACGCCGCGGCCGACGCAGCCGACGCGGCCGACGACAGCGGCGCATTTCAAGCCAGCGACGCGTTGCAAGAAAGCGACGCATTGGAAGACAGCGACGTGTTGGAAGACATAGACTGGTTGGAGGGCGCGGGGGGACGCAGGTGCATCGCGGCGCACCATCTGGAGGCGCAGCGCGCGCGCGGCGAGCTGCTGTACGGCGGCGACGCGGCGGCGTGGGTGCTGTGCGACGCGCACGGCAGCTGCGCCACGCGCGGCCACATGGTGCTGTTCCGCGGGCGCGCCATGATGATGCGCACGTACTGCGCGACGGCGGCGGCGGCGCGCTGCCGCCGCCGCCGCATGGCCGTCAACAGCGTGCGCTGGCGGCGCGGCGCGAGCGTACCGTCGCGCACGCCTCAGCTGCGCTTCAGCGCGCTGGCGGCGCGCTTCGGCTCGCGCGCCGAGGAGCGCGTGCTGGCCGCCGCCATCGCGCTGGGGCTGTAACGCGCGCGTCGCGCGTCGCGCGTCGCGTGTCGCTTGTTTTCTTGTAAAGTGCGCCGGCAGCGGCGAGGGAGAGAGGCGCCGCGCTCAACTAGGCGCGCGATGGCGACGAAGCGATGCGCCTTTGGCGTGGCAACTTCGGCGCCGAGGGATTGCGCGTTCAGTACGGCTTTTCTCCCCTCGAGGCGATCGATAGCCGTTTGCGCAACATGCCAACTTGCGCGCTGCAGCACAACGCACGCACCGCACGCGCACAGCGAGGCATTGCGCCAAGCATGCGACTCCGCCACCCAGTGACTTTTGATCCCCCCTCCCCCCCACCGCCGCCTAGTGACTTGATCCCATCTACCACCCGCCGCCGCCTCGCGCCCACCCCCTCCGCACTGCCGCCATGTCCAGCGTCATCACCGTCCCCATCCCCTCCGGCGTCGTCAATGCGCTCATGTTCTTCTTCTTCGACTTTTTGCTGCTCTCGCTGTTCACCTCGGTCCTGCAGGCGCTGCAGTGGCGCTCCATGCGCCGCCGCTTGCTCGCCTTGCGCACCGTCACCGTGTCGCCGTCGTGCTACAGCTCTCTGGCCGCCGGCGTCCGCGACGACCACAGCGCGTGCCACCACGTGCTCGTGCTCGCGCACGTGATGTTTCTGCTGCTGCTCTTCCTGCAAACGCTCGCCATCAACGGCCGCACCGCCTTGGCCACGCGCCCCATCGCCCGCCGCTTCGTCACTGCCCTTGCCGTCAACGCCTCCGACTTTGGCATCGACCGCATCTCGGCTCGCCACTTCTCCTCGTGCGTCCGCCCGTCGCAGCCGTCCGCGCTTGCCTACTACCCGCTGGCCTTCGACACCGACCCGCCCGCCTCCGTCGTCGACTCCGTCGGCCTGCGCGACCGCCACGGCATCCTCGTGTCCTTCAACCACTCGTCGTTTGTGTGCCAGACGCACCTGGCGCCACTGCTCGTCGTCCCCGAGTGCGGCGCGTCGCCCGCCGCCTGCAACAACCTGCAAATATCGCCCACTATCGACCTCATTGCCACCACGTGCCGTAGCGCGCCTCACCCCGATGTCGCCCAGCTGGCGGGCAACGCGCCCGGCTTGCTCATCTTCCGCGCCGCCGCGCGCGCGCCGCGCGCCAATGCGCACGCCTTTGACCGCCTGCTGTGCCGCCAGCTGCCCGCGCGCGAGGCCGGCAACGCCGCCGCCTTCAACTGCATCCTGGGCCGCTGGACGCGCAACGCCACGCTCTTCTCCTTCCGCCTGGGCTCCGCCACGGCGGCGACCGCCGCCGTGCCGGCGCGCCCTTCCCCCCGCGCGTGGCGCGCGCGCCTGTGCGCCGGGCTGCCGCTGCGCTTCACGCCCGAGACGGCGCGCGCGGCCGTGCGCTGGCGCGTGGCGGCCGCCGGCGAGCGCGCGCTCATGGACGCGCTGTTCGCGCGCACGCGCGACCGCCTGACGGCGCGCTCGTTCCTCGACCGGCTGGTGGCGCGCGCCGCCGTGCCGCGCTTCGCGGCCGGCGGCGCCGACCTGCGCGCCGCCGCGCCCTTCGCGGCCACCGACGTGCGCGCGGCGGCGGTGGGCGGCTACGCCGTGCTGGCCGCGCTCGTGGCGCCGCTCGCCGCCGCGCTGGCGCGCGCGCGCGGCGCGCGGCGGCGCGGCAGCGTGCTGTCGTGGGGCGGGCTGGCGCGCGTGCTGCGGCCGCGCGCGCTCGGCGGCGGCGAAGGCGGCGCGTGCGCGGCGCGCGACGACGCGCTGGAGGTGTCGGCGCAGTCGCTCGCCAAGGTGCTGTTTCCATGAGCGCGCGCGTGGCGCTTTTGCTGCGCTCTTTGTGCTGACGGATGTGCGCGACATACAACATGTTGTGTGTTGTAAACTTTTTCATTTCCGATAAGCGCAAACGCTCAGTCATTTGTTGAGCACTGTAAAAAGTTGCCCCTGTTGCCCACGTGACGCTGGATGCGGAATCGCTGTCAAGCCGCTCTCCGGCGTGAGCGTCAAACTGGCTGTATACAGAAAAATGCAACAGCGTTCAAACCAGCTACACACCTGCACAGCAATACTTCGGCATCAAGAAGCTTCTGTCATGTCTTCCCTGATTGTTGGCTTACAGAGCAAATGAAAGCGATATTTACGCGCCGAGAAAACCCTCCAAGCTGTACCAGCAATCGGGCAGAAAACACACAATGTACACAATGCAAACCAGGATTGGCAGCGAGAGGAGGGAGGGGGGTTACGAGATGTCATAGTCAGTCGCTGAGCATTCCAGCCACGAATACGTTGCTATTCAAATCAGCAGGTGCGGTACAACGCATTTTTCCAACATGTGAGCACTCAGCAGTGTGTGGTGCTCCAAAACTGGATCCAACGATGGTGAACATCAAACGCTTGCCATGTGCGATGCGACGCACGAGACTCAGTCCTTGTTGCTATGATCAAACTGATGGTGCACAGAGCACATCTTAATTGTCTCTTCACCACACCAATTTCATGCGCAGCATACACCCGTGTGTTGTTGGCCTCTGGCCTTCCTTCCGTGCTATAAACTCATCTCTTAAAATACACGGCATTAGCATTTCCGTTCCCTCCCCAGTTTAAAAGCGCCAGTTTCTCCTGGCAGCGAATCAAATGCTCCACTATGCGCGTTTTCAATAATTATTTTGTAGCACAGTGACCGTCCATGCGAAAAATACAATCCACAGCGTATAATCCTCGTATCGGATCAGCTACGTGCGCACCAATACGCTGTCTACTTATTTTGGGCTCGTGTCCGAAATACACTGCGCTTTTTTATGTAGTGCCTTCTGTATCAGTTCAACATGTCATGCGTCGTTTTTCTTCCGAATCGCGATTCCAAGAAAAGCGAGCAGCAAGCTTACTTGCTCTTACGCAAAAACTTGTCACCCGTTCCCTTCATAAATCTGTGACAAGAGAGTAAAACCATGTAGCTATTAATAGAGTGTACTTTCGTACAAATCATATGAGTACTTGAGTGAATGTAGTTTGTCGAATGCAACTCAAACCCCAGAGTTCCAAATTTCGGTCAAAACATGACTGCGATAACACTTCAAACGGGCACCATTTGACCGCCAAGGCTGTACTGAAGCCATTAAAACAAGGCTCAACGGCAGTTTTTGCCTTTAAAGAGCTGCACAGCCCCGTCGCCTTATTAGGCTCGCTCCGCGCAGAGATGCGCTTTTGGAGCTTTCTGGCGCACCGCTGAACCCCAAGGTTGATGTGTCTTGCTCTGCTCTGCATCGCGCTTTGAACTGTGTTCAAATCGTGTTGGTTGCGAAGACGGCACATGAAGCGCACGATGGAGTCGGAAAGTAAGGTGGTATACAAACAGCGGTCCATCGAGAACGCGAATGTCGGCAATGTTTTGCGTCTGTAACGAAAATAGGGACAGTAAATTAAGTCTGGAGATAATGGTCTATATGCGGCTAGACCAGCTCTTTGGTGCAACTGCTCCCGTTACTTTGCACACAGACAGTGATAATTGTCTCAACTTTTAAATTTGGCCTACGCCGACGGCGATGGTGTCAATTTAAAGTCGACGGCGACGGTGTCAATTTGACGTCGACGGCGACGGTGTTAATTTGACGTCGACGGCGACGGCGGCGAATGACGCGACGGCGTCAATTGACGTCAACGGCGACGGCGGCATTTGACGCCGACGGCGACGCAAAAATGTGCAAGTTTAGGATTGCTTGTAACGCATCACAGCTATATTGACAATGCTAACTTCAGGTTTCCTGTTTCGGTAAACATGCATCACGAGTTCGTCGTCAATGCAATGCCGAGAAAGAATGCTCTCGATACGCGAATTTCTCATTTTGCCATCAGTATACACTCCCAAAAGTGACTTTCGACGAAGTTGTGAGACTACAGGCTAAATAGAAATTCGTTCGTATAACTGTGTAACATGATATGCCCGCTTTCATCTAAGAACGTTGAGATGGGGCAAGGATATGGACGTACAACTATCAGTGTCGATATGTGACGCGGAATAACTCTGAGCCGTCTCGCTGGGGGGTCTGTAGACTTGATTCATCAGATGTCGCGGATTAAGCGATCTACAGTTCATGCCATATTCAGGGAAACATGTGGGGTTCTCTCGTATATTTGGAAGCTTCCGGGAATATTGGACTTGCTGGATAAGCTTGAAAAGCTATCTAAAGGTTTCAAGGTTTCACCCAGGCAATTGAATCCCCTCACTGGGTTATTGGGGCTCTCGATGGCATCACCATTAAGATTATGAAGCCGTTTATAAACGCTATTACGTATTGATGTAGGAAAGGTTATCACGCTACTCCGGTTCAAGCTCTGGTAGATGCGCGTGGTGGATTTTTATTTGTTTCCGCGAAATGTTTAGGGTCTGCCCACGATTCTCTCGCTTCCGCGTCGTCTAAATTGTCTGAATTTTGAAAGAACCAGAAGCTTCCTGTACAGTTTTGGATTTTTGGCGATGAAGCATATGTCTGCATGGACAATCATATCACGCCAATTCTAATGTCACAGATTTTGCATTGGTCCCAAAGATGCTTTAATTACTTTCTCTCCTTGTAGAATTCAAAAATAAATAACAATGGCCGTCGTAAATCCACTCTGACTGTGAAGCAGAGTCCTGATACTCAAAGGTGATGGTAAAGGTGAAGACGGGAGTTGTCCTTTTTCTGTCACACAGAAAAGGATTGTTCATTGAAACAGGAGTAGTTCTGGCTTATATAGTGATCAGAACTAGGTTTGACAAAACATTATGATTTGGCAAATTTCAAACGGGTAATCACTGATATAACCGTTAGCCAATACAAAATTATTCGTTACTAAAATGAGTGGATGCAGCCTTCTCGGTTTTTACAAATGACTTGGCGTCTAACATCTCGCCTGAACTCGGGAAGCAGTGTATCATTTTCAACAATGAATTGTGAGCAATAGGAGGAAGTGCCTTAGTGAATAAATCTCCAAATTGTTTGGCTGAAGGAATGAATTTGATGTCTAGTTTTTCTTGTTCGTAGAGCTCACGTGCAAAGTGGTAGCATATGTCGATATGCTTAGTTTTTGCATGATATCCAGTAGCATTCTTCATCCATTTGATACAACTTTGGTTATCTTCAAATAATGTCAGATAAAGACTATAACAGAATATTTCTTGATTCACATTCCTTAAATATAAAGCTGTCTTGAGACCTTCTGCAGCTGCAATAAGTTCTGACTCCGTCGTGCTAAGAGATACGTGTTTCGTTTTCGAAGAATTCCAAGATGCAATACAGTGCGTTTCAAAAGTATAGGACAGTGCAAAAGCGCGCCAAAATATGGATTTTTGCCTACTGTAGCCACCCCCCTTCGTTAAAACCCTCAAAAACGCGTTTCAAAAGTATAGGACATTTCCAA
>JAHNZQ020000172.1:1990589-2002997 GCA_019155205.2 Gracilaria vermiculophylla | reverse complement strand
CTAGTTGAGGGGAGGTGTTGTAGAAGCCATTGGAAGCTTCCTAGAAGCAACTAGAAACTAGAAAAGTCCAGATGGTTCTAGAATATTCTATAGAAGAATTGTTGAGAATGTTCTAGATGCTTTGTGACAGACATTGTTAGAAGGTCTAGAAGGCCATAGAACCTTACCAGAACAGTATATAAGGAACAATTGTATACCAGGTTTGATGAATGATAGAAGGTAAGCCGAGTCATCAAGATAAATCAACTTTGCATTTATTCAAGTCTATCCTAAGCTCTGTACTACACCTATTTACAATATGGTGGTCTCGCCGTTGATGGACAGGGTGAGGGCGAACACGACGGCAATGATCACAAAGTACGAGAGCTGCAGGAAGCGGGTGAACGGGTGGTTGTCGCACAGAATCGAGGGTAGGAAGGCGGACATGCGCGACTCGCGCAGCTTGAGCGTGTCGCAGTTGCGAAGTAGGCGGGCGACGTGCGCGGCGTGCACGTGGTGAAAGAAATTGGAGATGATAAGCATGAAGCAGATGACATCGACGACGATGAAGACAATGGCGTTGACGAAGCGCGAGTCGAGCGGAATGGTGCACATGTTGGCGCGACGCGGCAGACTAGGGCGATGGTGCAGCAACGGTTTTGCGGCGGCAGTACATTGGACGTGGGCAAAAGGTGCAGCGAAAGTGGAACGACGGTGGAGGTGGCACGAGAAGGGGCGCTCAGCGAAGAGGGGGGGGCAGCGAGGCAAACGTTGGCAAATGTGCAGCGACGGTGGCACGACGGGTAGCGGAACAGCAAGGACCTCCATTGGTGGACCTCGAAAACTGAGGCTGGATTACGAGCATCGGAGTTCAAGGTTAAACTCTGACCATTTATTCAAAAGGCTCAAAAACTTAAGTAAAAAATCCAACATTTGAAATTATGTTTTTCTCTTCCAGTAAAGGACTTGGCACTCGTGTGGGCAGCAAGAACGTCGGCTTAGTAAACTCTGGCGCTTTGCTTCTACTCCAAATTGGATTGAAACCAAAAGACTGGCGATAAGCTGCTACGAGCTATTAAAATATTTAATGGACGACGATACGGAGGACTCAACACTTCTTTTACAGCTGAAACAACAAATTCTAAACATCAACATTTTGCCTCAGTGCCTAAACACATAAAGTGTGAAGTGTATCAAAAAACAAGAAAGACAAATACAAAGGTCTGGTGAAATTTCCTATAACCATACAAAGAGCCCGCTCACTTTGGGTTGACGATTATCTGAGCACATGAAGTAAAACATTTATGCTTTGAAACAATTTCGCTCAATCTCATGCAGCATTTCCTTTGTATATTTGCACAAAAGAAAAAAAGCATTTTATTTTAGATTATCCTTCAAGAATCAAATTTCTAGCGTCTTTAGGTTTCTTGTTTACAAACCGAAGCTCCGATGATTTCGATAATGGATCCAGAATGAGTCCCGAATCTGTCCACGAGGTTCTGCATATTACGTTTTTGCGACTGCGATCTACATATATATAGCCCAACGTATCTGAACCACATATCGCAAATGCGAGAAAGTATTTGAATCGAACAGCTCTTTAATGAAGTGGGATTATGGGAATGCGTAGGTGCCGTGGACTGCTGACATGCGATATGGAAACATTGTCCCGTTGCTCTCCCAGGGCAGTTCCAAAACACAAAACATGGCATGCTAGTAAAAATATCCGTTGAGACAGTACGTGGCAGAGATCTCTGAATACGGCATTGGTTTGCTGGAAGATTTTAAACAAAAAACGACGAAACACTGTTGGAAACGTCGCCGTCGTTCACGTATATATTCTGTTCAACGAATTCCAATTTCTTCTATCAACACCATATAAACGGGTATCTAAATCTACATGCAGTGACGTTTCATACATTTAAGTGGACGAGAGTTTCCCAAATATGACCCATTTCTGCTCTACCTCCTCATCAATTTCAACAGAAGAAGAGAAACAGAATAAATCGAAACACCTCGACAAAAGAAATGATATTAGGCAATAGCTTGGCGTTTTACGTGCCCTCTTTTGCGTGCTACAGGAGGAAATAAGGATGTGGGTTTTTAAGGTAATATTATCGAAGTATCGTAAAATTTCGTAAACTTACATGGATTCAATGTTTGTATGCACCAAGAAAGCATGTTCACGAAAGACATGGAAACCCAAATCATTTAATTCACAAACTAGCGGCGCTTTACGACTTGGCGTAGTATCTGGAAAAGCGTACTTTACAATACTCTTTTCCAGCACACCAGTCAACCTTCTTTTTCTTGTGATGATCTTGCAGAAAACGATTTTTCATTTTTTTGTACTTGAATAAATTTGTCTTTTTTGTCATTCTCCATATAGTTTACTTAGAAGCGTTCAGATTAAGGTTACGTCCAATTGTTTTGCAAGAAACTTTTTATTTGCAAATCTCATGTTTAATATCTTTGTTGTCTGTTGAATTGCGGTTTTTAAGGCGTGCTGGAGGTTATTTTAATCCATAACGAGCTGGAGTTCAGAGAACATTAGCAATTAAGACTCTAGAACACTTCAGCATTTGCGCAATAGCACTGTTACAGTTTTGAGTGGTGTTTAACTTGATGATTTGAGGTTGTTCTTGCTTGACAATTAAAGGATCTTGAGCCATTTCTATTGGAAAGCAGACGGTGTACATATCTTCTTGAAACTATTCTACATAAACGATTCGCAAAACTTAGCGTGCAGTACAGGTTTAGCGCACTCATTAAGGGTAATTTGATTTCGAAACACATTGTGATGTGTTCGAAAATTAATTTGACTGCAAACTTAGCTAGTGAAGCCGAGTTTGTGTCCGTATTATAGCAGCACTCCTAAAAATCGATTAGTCATAAAAAAGCTGGCTGTCTCGTTTTCTGTTAACAAAACCTAGGTTTCTAAAACAGAACATAAAATCTGTAGAAAACGAAAAACTCTAGCGTTCCAAATATTACTGTTTTCGCATAAAAGTTTAATTTGTCGCGCGTGCCCAGCTCCTGTGCAAAAACGAAATCCGCGCCTAAAGAGCCTATATAATGCTACACAATTTAAAAGCACCTCCGTTATTTCAATATTTGAGATCGACCACGGACGATTGGCCGACGTACGTTCCATTTCCATCATTCGCTGCATCTGTAGAGTTAACAACCAACTGATTTTGATGATCACAGTTCAAAGCGCATTTTCGGGCAGCACGGAAAGCAGAAATCTTGCCTCTCTGCTTGTGAGTCTACACTAATTGCTCCATTAACACTTTTCTGTGCGGAGCGAGGAAAAAGAGACGATGGGGCTCTGCAGCGCTTTTAATGTAGAACATGCCTGTGGTTCTTTTTTTTAAAACATTCAGTACAGAATCCACGGTCAAATGTCACCCATTCGAATAGTTTACTTCTACCGAGCCACGTTCGTAAACATCTGTGTTTTTACTAGGCTTCTGGAGTTTTTCAAGATATTATAACAAGAGAAATCATCGAAAGATTGTCGCGCTCATTTGTATTATCCATACATCTGCATGCTCGATTGTATTCATGCCTGCGGCTTCTTTGTCGTGAACCTGCAGGCATATCTTCCGACGCAAACTTCAGATCTTATTCACAGTCATCAATTCCAAAAGCGTCACAGCTGTACAATTCGTCAATAAAGAACTTCACCCTGGTTTTTTCATGTAACTCCCGCTATATGTACAATTCGAATGCGTTGAAAACAAAAAAGTCCAGCAGCTGAATAATGAGACTGAAGTGCAATCGGAAAGCCACAACTAAAATATGCTTTTCTCGCAGGAAAGTAACTTAAAATACTGGATCTGACTAAAATACCCATCCAGATTCAGCAATAAATGCTTTCTGCCATTTGAAATTTATACCGTTTCATCCACCCATAGCTTATCCCGGCTGTAAACAATTGAACAACCTACGCAATGATCTCTCATTAATACAAGTATGCCGGCGTTGGAAAGTCATGATGTAATACAGGAGATTTGAAAGAAGTCTAGCCGGGCCATCGCCCTTCTCAGAAGTGGGTACCGTTGTGTTTTCATAGTGCTTCCTTAAAATAGATTTTTGTCGTCTTACATTCTACTTCATTTACTTGAACGTTCGTATCGCACGGCACTTTGTCGTTGTGCGCTTGAACTATGTGACGCCTGCTTGAAGTGCTTGAAGTACACGACGCACTGTTGCGACGTGCCTTGAACCAAACGTCGTGCGTACAAATTGAAATGTTCCAATTCGTCATATTGCGACGTGCGGGGAAAACGCTTGTAGTACGTAGCGTGACTCACTAGAAGCACTAGGGTTCGTGGCTTATGTTTCTAGCAATCGCCTCCATTTCGGACGGATCTGTCCTCAATGATGCTTGTGCTGCACGTTTAACTCGGTAAATCTCGCGCAGCAGTCCTTGAGCGCGGCGTGCAGTAGCCAAATGGCATCGGATGCGCCATCGCTGCAGAAGTGCGTGAGGTAGTAAACGCGTCGATTGGCTCGCCGTTTGTCTAGAATGCGTTCCACTTCTTATTCTACGACGCCCTAAATGTTGATAACGATGGCCAAGGGGCCTGAGGGCTCTCTGCAAAAGCGCCAGAGGAAACCCGGCTTGTCATTCCACGCCACCTGAAGATTGTAATCCGATAGCATCTCCACCTCGGACTCACTCCATGCGGTGCCCTAAACCTGGTTTCGGATGCCAAAGGAGCGCAGGACCCGTATGATGGACGCCGACAAGGGGAGCAAACGCCCGGTGGTCGGCTGATATGACGAGTCCCAGTAGAGGTGGCCATCGCAGCATCGAGTGTAGGAGGCTACGCCTTCGTCCGCTGCTTGGAGATACGCCATCAGGGTGCCGACCGCGAACTCCGTCGAGGCGACCAACATGACATACCGCCCTAGAGAGTCATGGGGATTCAGGACCTAGGAGGTATGATACGCGAAGGTCATGGGCGTCGCCGCGCAGAGGTGCGGAGATACCCAGTGGTCCCTCCAGGAGTCATGCACCTTGAGGTAGTACTTCGGACGTTGCCTGAAAGGAATATAATGGAATTCCGTGTTATGCCACCCATAGAAGTACCCAAAAGCGGTGCGCACTCGAGTTTCCTCCGCTAGGTGTATCCCCCATCGATTCCGATTGGGCCGGTAGAGGCCATCGTATGGGGGATCGAAGGGCAACACCACGAGGGCAGAGCGCCCATCGGCAATGCTTCCGGTTCGCTCCGCTCTCTGGTGCGAGCTCTCCTTGTGGAGCAGTACCTGGAGTCGCGCCTGGACCTCTCGTTCCTCAGCGCACCTCAGGTATGGAGTATCGCAGTGTCCCACCATGGTTGAAGCGTTGTCACCATGTACCGGAGTATGAAGCCAGTGGGCACGATATGCATCCACGCGGTATCGCTTCTGGTCGTTCAACGCAATCTCCGGTACGGCGAGGAATCGCATCGCCTGAAGGTATGGGCCTAAGTGGTGAATGTGATCCTCCACGGGACATGGGAGACTCACGCGCCTATCGTGGAACGGGACAAATACCCGCGTGGCGCGATGATCGAAATACTCTCCTGGACGGAACGGTGCCCTGGTCGAGGTGTGATACACCTCAGGATTTGAAGGAAATCCAGGCGCTGGAGTCGGAGAAGACATGCCGAAGGTGTACGAAGCCGGGTGGATGGCGATCAAACGCGTGGTAGCACCTGAGGAGAGAGATTTGACACCACTTGGGGAACGATTCGTAGTGAAATGCACCACTGAGGAGGGAGCCACGTCAAGCCGCCATCGTAAAATTCGAGGAGAAGCCGGGCGACCGGAATCAGGCGAGTTATGGAGTACTATCACCAGGCGGGCGTTTATTTCCAACGGAGAACGACGGGGCTGCGGACAAGAAGATTATGAGTCTGGCACCTTCACGGAGATTGAATGAGCGGACGCGAGGAAGCGGGTGTTTCCAAAAAAAGTAGCCTCGAAGGAGTCGGAGTGGCGAGTGCCTCCAGAGGGTCAGTATCCCCTCAAGACTGACCCACGCTCCGTACACAGAAGTTGCGCGCTTGCACCGCGCACGTTATGCCGGAAGACGCGGACACTCGCGTTACCGACTGGCACGGCAGCACCAACGGGTGACAGCAGAAAAGAGCAGATGCAGCCGGGTTAAGGAGGAGCAGGGCCCACAAACGCCGCAAGGGATGAAACGCGAGCCCGCGGCAGTTCGCCGCGCAGGAGTATGGAAAAAGGAAGGAACGCCTGAAGAGAGAATATGCAAACCGCCAGAGGCCGCACTTGCCTCCACACCGATAGGAGCCACCCTGGGGATCAAGAAATCGGAAGATGCACCTCGAGGACGTGGTGCAATTTAGGAAATGGGGTATGTAGTATAGTGGCTCCTAAGGAAATAGGGTGGTTTGGCCTTCTGGTATAATATTCCTGAGGAGGGCTCGTCTTTTATTAGCTGGGACACGTGGTGCATAATCCCGCCCGAGTGTGCTACAGTATCCTTAAAAGACATTAGAATATATATTTATTTTTCTTAATTTACGAAGGTAATTACTGCAGTAGTGAGACCTCCCGAGGCGGGCTCCCGGCTTGATACTTAATCTGCCGGTTGAGCCCCACCTTTTGGGGAAGTAAAGACAAGCACCCTTGAGTCTTCATCTTTTTTTCCGGTTGGAGTCTCTCGTCGATCAACTCAGGTTTCTAAGCCGCCGATCCCCAGGTCGCATCGTAGCAGCGCCTGCAGGAGCATTTTCCGCTCAGTGAACCTCCCCTTCTGCTTTGTGTTTGCGGATCCTCTTTATGAATTCCCTCGGCTCGCGACAGCGGATACCGGAGACCACCTTTAAGAACACGCACCTTTGGAGTCAAAAAAAAACTCCCAACGGACGTTGTGCTTTACTACCTCGAGAGAAGAGCTGACAGTACCACAATCTATTAATGCTTTCTCATCAGCAGTAGCATTTGTTTCCTCTTCTTCTACAGCTTTCCAATACCCCTTCTTCTCAAGGTAATTTGTCATGCAAAATTTCAAAGAGAAATAATTATCTCCAAAAGTTTTTCTATTTTGAACGTGCTTTTCTCTTCTATACCCATGTTTCTTGTGGACGTGAATTAACCAATTTCGGTTTTTGGAAATGACACAGCGTACTTTACTGTACGGTCGACTACGGTTTTTGACGGTTTTGCCCGATTCTAATGGCATGGTTTTTGAAATTCTGATTTCTGTACTGTACAATTCATTGATTTTCGGACAACCTCGAACTTCTACGATGTTGTTCGGATTTCAAGTTCTCAGCCGGCTTCTAAGCTGTTGTACTAACGACGAGGTTGATTTAGGCGTAGTTTAGGCCCATAACCTACTGTAAATAGGTCTAGTACAGATATGGAATGTACGGAGTACCTACCGACAGTCCAGGCACTAGTGCATAAGTCAGTCTCAATGAGAGCGTGCTGAGGTGCAGAACGCAATTTTCAGCCGTAGAGCTCGTACGTAATCGTGCCACGTAGTACGTGTTCATGCGCCGTACCCAAGCTGACAACACGCAATAAGTGTCCGCAGTAACTGCCACAATCGCATTGGAATGCAACAATTTGGACTACGGGAGAGCTGCAGCGCCGTCCGGTTGGGATATAAAAGGTCTGCGCTAGCGTACGTTAGACGTAGTAGAAGAAGGGGGGCCACTTGGACAGCAAACTCGCCGGACTCGCGAGCGTAAACGAGCAACACTTGTGTCAACGGACTTCCATTCGTAATTTTAATTGTTATGGGCCCAGAAAGCTCTAATGGTCTACCGTCAAGGCCGCGATTTTCTTGGGACATACGAACGTTGTCTTGGACAGATGGTCGTGGCAACCAGGAGCAGTACGTGGAAGCAGTTTCTGTATGGCAAGCATTTCAAGACACACTGGCTGAATCGAACAGTAATAAGGTTTCGAAGCAGGCTAAGGGAATAATGTTGCAATCGCAACTGTATGGCAAAGCAAGGGATCTATGTAAGGCGATACCAGAGGCAACAATTCGCTCAAATCAAGGAGCAAAAGCTATCGTGGACGCTTTGTACCAGAGTGACCCCTTGGCAGTAGTTTCCGATGTGTTTCAAGACTTTTTTTCACTGCTCAACACCAAGAGAAACCACAACGAGAGCTTCAAGAACTTCGAATCCAGGTTTCAGGCACAGGTGTCCAGGATGAACGCACACGGATCTGAAGCCAAGCTGTCAGAAGCACTCGTAGCATTTGCACTCCTGGCAAATGCAGACGTGGACAGTAACCAGAGAGTGTCCGTGTTGGCAAATGCGACACCAAGGAGCTCCGAATTGGCCTCAACATCCAGCACCAGCGACTACCTTAAGGTCGTTTCGTACGAAGCCATCGCATCGGTCCTCCGACAGTGCGACAAGATGAAGGGTTATAACGGCGAGTCTCCCAAGTCACTATCAGCAAGTTCAGCTCACCAACCGACGCGCTCAAATAACCATGGCTCAGGTTCTCACAAGGTGGCCCTAGACCTCGAAGAACTCCAGAGCAACTCGCCAAGCTGAAGGGCCGGACCAAGTGCCATAAGTGCAAGACGTGGGGCCATTGGAAGTACGATCACAACGAAGATGGGACTCTGAAGCCGGGGGTAATGGCATTAGACGCCCCAGTGGGCAGAGACGAGAACAACGAGAACGTTCTCACGTTCCACATGGCTAAACTGCGATCAGTGGACGGAGCTGCAGTTACCTTTGACACACCAATCGGGCCGCTCCTGGACGTCGCGGCACCATATATTGGGATCGGGTTCACAGAACTGCGTCTCATAGGGAAGATGGTCTGCGCGCAATGGGATGGGAAGCTGGAACCTTTGCCAGAAGCCGTGGCGGATCGGCCCTGTTGGCAATACGGCAGAGGAGCGCACAGCAGTCAGGCAAAGAAGATCCTGGGCTCTGTAGTGCTCGAAGCCAAGACGGATCAAGGCAACCGAGTGAGAATCAGGCAGCTTGTCATCGAGGGTTCATCTCAGTGGGTGATTGGGCGTAATGTAACAAAATATTGCGACATCCTCCAGGCGAACAAGAACAAATTGGTCTTACCGTCTGACGCTACTAGAAATCCTCAAGACAGTATCACACTGGTGGATCACGATATGCACACGTATATCGCGCACTCGGCGTTCACGTTTCACGACAGAGAATTTAGCGATCAGACCAGGTACACCATGTTTTGCGCCTCAGCTCGCATCGAAGGCGAAACTGAGAAGAAACCGTTGAGTTTTCTGCAGCACATCGTAGACAAGGTCCAAAAACATGTGTGTGGGCACTCTACGTACACAGATATCAAGTTAGTACTGGAACGCAACGAGCAGTGGAATCCGCATGTGGACAGTTACCTGCAGTCTGTACTGGAAAGATGCACGTCATGTCAAACAACTGCGAAGCCCACCGGATGCCGGAAGGTGTCGTTGAGCGCCATGACGAGGTCTTTTAACAAGGTCGTGAGTATCGACCACATGTTTTTCGACAAGTATTGCGTCATGCACATCATGGACTCTGCTTCGCGCTACTCAGTCGGGGCCGTCGTCGATGACACATCGATGGCTCGTGCTATTCCGGTCGTTGATGCGCACTGGATCACCCCTTTCTGGAATCCAGAGGAAGTAGCGTATGATAAGGCATTTGACAATAATCTATTCCGAACATATCTCAAGGACCAAGGTATCGAGGGCAGGGCACTACCGCCGCGCCGGCACAACAAGAATGAGCTAGAATCCAAGCACAGGATCATCCGAGATGTATTCATTCGGCTGCAGCACGAGAGCAAAGACAACCAAAAGGAATGGACTGACATCTGGAACATTCAACAAGCCATCAGAATTACCAACGATCTCTACGGTAGCGATGTACTTTCGGATCAGGAGTTGGCGAAGGGATACTCCAGACCCATTGAACCAGGAGCCATGCCGAAGCTGGTACCGCAGCACCTGGTCGACGCACATCAGACTCTTTTGGCCAGACGCAAACTTACTCTCATTCTCTGTTCAAAGGCTGTCGAGAGAATTCTGATTGAAGTCGGAGATATGGTGCAGATCTTTGTCAGGGACCTAAATGCGAAGCGGGGTAAGTGGTCGCTGAATAGGCCCGTATTGTCATTTGACGTCTCCAGTCGAACTATTACCGTACCTGGCTCCAGGGGGAAGCCGGTTTCCGCTGCTATTGAGGATGTTAGGCCAGGTATCCGTGACAATGAGCTAGCAACCGCTGTGCAAGAAGCTATTGATGAACTAGACAGAACCTTCGAGGAAGTCCTAGACCAGTCTTATACCGTAAGTACCAACACCAAAGACGAATTCCATGACATAAGCGTGGATCATGCGCATTCCAGAGAGGATGACGTGGAAAGCCTTGGAACCAGTCTACCCAGCGTAGGTTATAGGATCGAAGTGTACTAGCCTCTTGATAAGCAGTTCTATCACGGCACCGTACACTCTCACGGTGAGGAGACTGGAAAGTACGAGGTTCACTATTCCGACGGTGACAAAGAGAAACTAACGCTAGAGAACGAAGTGTGGAATTATGTTACCGACGAGCCAAGCCTCGAACAACAGGAACAGGTTGGAAGTGCCGGGAAAAGTTCAGCTCTCACCAGGACAGGAGCTTCAGAGCACCGAGAAGCAGTTGATTGAGGTGTACCACCGCGCTTTTGGAACTACTGAGTTCATGCTACACAAAGCACAAGGACCACCACCGTTCGCAACGCAGATCGCCTACGACAAAGAAGAAAGGTCCTTCAAGAAGATAGTGAGGGACGTACTGGATTCTGAGGTTCCGATCAACGCTAACATCGTAACTAGCCACGTGTTTTACAAAGTCAAGCAGTGTGATGACGACTCTCTCACCCTAAAGGCTCGTATCGTAGTACACGGTAATAAGGATCGAGATAAGGACAGCCTGAAGACGGACTCCGCCACACGTCCGCCTGTTGGAATTCAAATTCTACTGTCTCTGTCAACGATCTTTCGCTGGACCTTGGCGAAAATTGACTTCAAGAGTGCATTCTTGCAAACTGAGGCCCACAGAGACGTCTACATGGTGCCACCACGAGAATGCAAAACACGCCACCGTCACTACTGGCTACAATTATCAGCTGCGTATGGATTCGGCAATGCTGGAGCGAAGTGGCAGCAGTTGAGTGACAACGTGCTCCGACAGTTTGGTTTCCTCCAGCTCGCATATGTACCGCAGTTGTTTTACTTGAAGAGGTCGGGGAAGGTTGTTGTCGCAGCAGTCAAAGCCGTGGACGATATCATGTTCGGAGGTGAAAGGAGCCAACTCACCAAAGTTATCGAAGATATCAGTAAGAATCACAAACTTGGAACTATCGTTTATGGTCCGGGTGAAATTCATTTTTATGGCTTGATGATCATTCAGCACGACGACAGGACCATTGGCATCCATGGAGACGATAAGATGCAAAGATATCTAGCTCCAACGATCAGCCGAACCAGACGAAAGCAGTATGACTCAGCGCTGAACAGCATAGAGATGAAGGGGTTTAGGTCACTAAACAGCAGCATAGGTTGGTTAGGCATCGCAGCCTCTCCGTTTTGCGCTTTTGTGGCAAGTTATCTTCAGCAGAAGGGACCTACTCCGTTGGTGAAAGACCTGATAACACAGATCAATCTCCTAAAGAATCTGCAGACGAGGAGCACTTTGCTAAGGTTTGTTCGACCAACACAGAAGGCGAAGTATAAGGTTTCTGTGGTCGTGTTCGCCGATGCAAGCAGAACAGAAGACCATGGACAACTTGGTTACGTTTCCGGACTACTGTTTGGCAAACTAGCAATGGACTCGGTCATCCACATTGTTACGTGGAGTTCGCACAAGTCAATGCGCCCGGTTAGGTCAATTGGATCCGCAGAAACACTTGCAGCCGGAGAAGCCATAGATCAAGGCAAAGTCTTGGCGAAGGCCTTTCGCCAGCTATTAGGTATCCAAGTGGGGCTTTGGATCGTTGTTGACTCTAAGGGCCTTTATGGGACACTATCAACTTGCCGTAACGCTGCCGATCGTTCCATTCGCGGAGATGTCGCAGTCATTCGGTACGAATTTGAGACTCGTAACATTGATTTCATGATCTGGATCCCTGGAAAGCAGAATCTAGCAGACCCACCTACAAAAACGGACAGTTCGATTAGCACTTGTCTGGAACTGACACTTCATGAAGGCAAGCTTTGTTTAGATTTCAAGGACGCGTTGAACAGTAACTCAAACACGTCTACTGGTTGATTGGTTTTCTTAGAGGGATGAGTATGGAATGTGCGGAGTACCTACCGACAGTCCAGGCACTAGTGCATGTGTCAGTCTCAATGAGAGCGTACTGAGGTGCAGAACGCAGTTGTCAGCCGTAGAGCTCGTACGTAATCGTGCCACGTAGTACGTGTTC
>JAHNZQ020000172.1:1955739-1990489 GCA_019155205.2 Gracilaria vermiculophylla | reverse complement strand
CAGTATATAAGGAACAATTGTATACCAGGTTTGATGAATGATAGAAGTCAAGCCGAGTCATCAAGATAAATCAACTTTGCATTTATTCAAGTCTATCCTAAGCTCTGTACTACACCTATTTACAATACGTTAGACGTAGTAGAAGAAGGGGGGCCACTTGGACAGCAAACTCGCCGGACTCGCGAGCGTAAACGAGCAACACTTGTGTCAACGGACTTCCATTCGTATTTTTATTTACAGAGCTCAGGATAAACTTGAGAAAACGCACTGTTGTTTTATCTCGATGACTCTGCTTGACGTCCATCATTCATCAAATCTGGTCTGCAATTCTTTCCTATAAGGTTTTCTCATAATGTTCTATGGTCTTATAGAACTTCTAATAGTTTCTATCATAAAGCATAAAATACTTCTACAAAAAAAAAATTCTTCTTTAGAACCTTCTGGAAGTCTCTAGATATTAGCAGTTTCTAGTTGATTCCTAGAAGCTTCTAGATGCTTCTACAATAAATGATCGTCTCCCAACAGCGCTCAGGGATAAGAAGTGGTTATAGAGGGGCTGCCGGAAGAGAGATCGGGGACTTAATGAATTTGCAGGCCTGACATTTGCGGGTGAAAATTAAAAACTTCTTGCACATTTGCGCCCAATATGCGTTGCCCTTAGTTTTGCAGTACGAATCATCGACACCCAAAAGTCCAAGTCCATAAAAACATGCGATCAAGTACATGCGCAGGTTTCCTGCAGGGATGTAGAGCTGCGTTGGAGATGTGCCTGTCCAATAAATGAGACCGCCGGTGATCCTAAAGTTGGTCTTGCGATAATGGTCAGCCGGTGCGGTCGTGTCGGAAATCGAAAAAAAGACCATCCTGGCGAGCGCATCATAGGAATGTACAGCCCGAATCCAACCATGAATTTCGACGAACTTTGTTTTTAGTGTGCACATGAGCGAGGGTTCGAGATCCGGGCGGCGGCTCAGAGCGTCGGGTGAAACGTTCGTTTCCCCGGATGTGTATCAAATATCGAACGAGAATTCCTTGATCTAGACGAGCTTGTGGCATTAGCATCCAGAGACCTGGTGATTTTTCTGGAGCTAGGTGACGGCTCGTGGACGATGAGAGTGGTGAAATGTCAGCCTCCTACATACGGGCCCCAGGTGCGGAGTGCATTCATGGCTGCAAGTAGCTCTTGGTCCCCTGCGTTCTACTTGTTCTTTAACAGCGAGAGTCTACGAAAAAGAAAAGGGATCGGGTGTCCGTTTTGCGAGAAGTTGGCTTCAACCGCAAATTATGATGCGCCGGGGGCTACGACGAAATGCTGGCAGGCTTCAGCGTGCGCCAGCACTGAAGCAGAGGTCAAAGCTGTATTTGGTGATGTGAGTTCTTTTTCCTTCTCTGCGTCCCATTGAAACTCACGGAATCGCATTCAGTTGGAGATAGGACGTAGGATATCTGCGTAGCTTTTGACAAAATGTCCGTTAAAGTTGGCAAGGCCCCTGAATTTTTGTATATGCCGAATGTTGTGTGAAGTTGGCCATTCGCAAATTGTGTTTATGAAGTGGTTCCGGGTCGCTACGTTTCTTTTGGAAACGCAAATTCCGGTAAAATCAACTTCCCTGGCACCGACTGCGCATTTGCTGGAATTTGCGAATGGACGGTTTCTGCGAAGTTCCTCGAACACAGAGTGCAAATGTTATTTTTGATCATCCACGGAGCGGCTGTACACCACGATGTCGTCGAGGTATGAACCAATGAACAGCAGTTGAGATGGCGGAGAATGGACGCGATGAGGCGGAAAAATGGAGCATGAGCGTTGGTAAAACCAAAGCAGAGCAGACGCCATTCGTAGGATCCAAATCTTGTGCGGATTGCAGTTTTGTGGCAATCTTCCTTTTTAATTCGCATCTGCAGGTAGGCAACCTTTACATCGATTTGAGGGAAGTAGTGTGCTCCGGCGACGTGATCCAGAGATTTGTTGATCAGCGGCATGGGAGTCGAGTCAAGGATTGTAATGTAATTCAACCCGCGGTTATCATAGATCATACGCAGTTCGCCCGACCTCTTTTCGATGAAGAAGACTGGATCGCCAAAAGGGGAGGCTAAAGATCGAAATAGGTCTTTGCGGAGCAGGTCATCTATCGTGTTGCTTAGAAGCATGAGCTCGTCAGCAGTAAGGCGGATGACTGGGCAAAATGATGGGGGTGCATCTTGCTTCCCTTTGATCTTGAAGTCCATTTACCGCTGCGTTGGAAGCGAATTGGGGAAATCTGCCCAGAAGATGTTCTGAAACTCATGTACCAGTTTGTTGAGCTCCGGATCGCAGGAAAAGGCAGAGATTGTGTTGATGCGGATGGCGAATAGCGCATAGCTTTGTTTGCCGGTAACACTGCGAAAGAGTTAAAAGGAGATGGTTTTGAATGGTCTCCTTTGGTTGCCGGAAAGCAGAAAAGGGGGCTTTTGCCGGGGTGCATGGTATAAGTGGATCCATCGGCGCGCCTCATAGGAAGTACATACGAGCCCCAGTCGACGGATGGGGGAGTCTCGTGTAGCCACTGACGGCCCATAATTAGTGGTATGGACCAATAGTCCTTTTCATCTGCATGATGTGCGCGGTGATCCCAGCCCGTGAGTCACCCAACTGGATAACAGTCTGGAATTCTGCCGTGATCGGTATCGCAGAGCTTTGTCAAAGTTCGGTCTATGCAAATGTGGATTGTTGGAGCTGAAGACGGCAGTGCCTAGCGGCAGCAGGGAAAAAAAGCGTTAGAGGCTCCGGGGTCCAGATGAAAAGCGATTATGTGGCCATTTAGATAGCCTTCATAGAGCATTTCCACGGTGGAGCCAATGTCCACGGCGGAGAAAGAAGGCTTCGTGGTTGGCGGAAGATGGCGAGCTGAAGCGAACGGGAAAACCTAAACAGAGTGCGGAGTGGCTAGGGTTTTGCCGGCTGTTGGTTTTAAAGAGGTCCTTGGAAGGCCGGGTGACGGCAGGAGTGATTTGGATCGCCCCAAGAACGTTGTTCACAGCGCGAGTACCAGTCTTGTGCGTGATATGTGTGGTCTTGGAGGTCAACTTTGGCATCCACAGGTCCCCAAGATGCAGCTGTGAGATCTTTGTTGATGGAAGACGGGTCAGGTTCGTTGCTGTTTACTATAGATCCCAGTGACTTGCGCCCTGGTTTTCGTGGGTCTGCACGGTGGGAGCTGTTTGTTGAGTGCTCGTGAGTGCTATCCCCAGTTTTCCATCTCTCGGCGGTGTGCAAGTTTCGCATAAAGTCCAGTGCGTGATCCCGGTCGGGTGCTGTGCATCTGTATGTTTTTTTTTGAGATTTCGCACCTAAAGTACCCCAGAATCTAGAGCTGCAGATAGGTGAAGGCTTCTTGGAGCAGCGTCATTAACGTTTTGAACGCTAGACAGATACTGAAGTATTAAACAGAAAAAAAATAGGGTTTTTGATTATTCAACTATTTAATTCCAATACTATTCGGTGAAGGTATTACTTATTCCGAAGAACCCAAATATTTGTTGACTTGTTTCTGTTTATATATGAAAGCATTATTGTTTAATTAAAATTAGCTTTATTTTTGGAGGAACGGCTTAAATTCTTTGGTAAGATTTATTTCTTTATTATCTCTGTCAGTTATGTCTATATAAAGTTCAGTAAATGTTTCAAGTCTACCATGATTATAAGAATAAACAAAAGTGAATTAAGAAAAAAGAAAATCAAAAAGTGACTTTCGAAAAATATGTTCATGACGAGCCCGATTTATGCCATTTTTGTTCTTCAAAAACCTCCGAAAGTTCTGTTTCTCCGCGAGTATTTACAATCTAAGTTTTCTTGAATTTAGAAGGTATTTCTTCGAATTCATGAGGTAAATAATAAGATCGATGAAGTTTTGTAGGCATCCAGATGCTTGATTCTCAGTCGTACTTCGATTACTTTTGTACGGGTGTATCATGACGTATTTTTGATCGTTTTACATTTTCTTCATGAACTCATTGTTCCATAAATAAAGGTCGTATAGTAAGGGCTATTCCTGCTCTGACCTTCGAGACAACTCTTTTGTCGTGTCCACTCGAGTATTCAGCCAATTCGCCGCCCTCCCATTGTCGCGCGTAAATTACCTCATCTTCGTAAATATTCATCTAAACCTTAATTGTTTTTAATGAGCATCATACATTATTCTGAGAACAGTCGTTCATCGAAAAGTACTGACATCTTCATAAACACGTAAAAGAAGAGGTTTTGCAACACAAGTTTGGAGCACATGCCTTACCGTTATGATATTTGGCAGAATTTCAATTCCTTAGTATGAAAGCTTTGATAAGGCGTGTTAGACTCAAAATATGTAATCATATAAGAAAAGAAATACACTTTACTGAGTGCATAAAAATATGAAGCAATGCAAAACAAAATTACTAACTATTTGAGACACCCACAATTAAAAAATAAAGACTCACAAAAATGATTTACTGGGTTCCATTCTTTTCAAAACATAATGGTATAGAAATGCATGGACAGCGGCAAAACTCTAAAAAGAAATGATTAAGACAAAACGTCAGCAAAACATATAGCTGTTGAACAAGAAAACCAAAAGTAGTTTACTTTAAAATTCAGTATGAGCGGAAAGCAATCGTTGAGCAACATGGAAGCCGCTGAAATTCTTTTTCAACTGGGTCATAAAGACCAAAGAGAAAGAAGCCTCTCAAGTTCCGAACGAGCTCGGCAAAAGAAACGACAAGAAAACCAACTCGAGCGAATTGCGATTCGCAACTTGCTGAACAATTCAGCCAGTGACAGTCTAGAGAAACAAACGCATGGATCTGGCCCTCGGCCAGCACCAGCCGGACCATCAGTTGTGCTTTCCTCCACGGGGGTGCACAACAGCAATAAATTGCCGGTGTGCCCCACCTGCAACAAACCTAAAAAGAACATGGAGAGGCACATGCTTAGTTGTAAGGTGGTTAAATGCCATTTTAAGGGCTGTTCCTTTACTCACCATCAAAGAAGCCAAATGAAACGCCATCTCACGAATCATGAACCAGTTGAAAACCGTGCCCATTTGTGCCCTGGATGTCACAAACGTTTTTCACGACGCTATTGTATGACGAAGCATTTAAGAATTTGCGTGGCCGCCAAAAATCGCGAAATCCGGAATAACTGATACAGATTGAAACTGTATTTGACGACGACGGCTTTTAATTCCTTATTTAGAAAAGAGGTGTGCATGATGAAAAAAGACGCAATCGAAACTCCAAGCAAAGTGCAGAACAAAATTTATTAGACCCGAAACGTTGCAGAGAGTTTCAGCTCTAGTGTAGAACGATCTCCGATCTCGAGCAAAGTCCCTACGTAACTAAAGAAATCTTCCATTGCTTTTTCTCTCTCCATCAGATGGAGTGTTTGCTTTCGCTTTTCTTTTTTCTTCCACCCTACCCCTCTGTGTGAGGCTTTCAATAGAAATAACCTGTGAGTTACTGCTGTTTTGGACCTAATGGTCACTAAAAAGCTGATACTTTTTACCAAATGAGAAGTACAGACTGTTTCAAAAACATACCACATGCTGTGAAATCTCAAAAAACTACCAAATGTATACTGTACGCCTACAAAAATAGGTTTCAGAAAAAAGTAAAGTCAAAAAACCGTTTCAAAAACATATGATCAGCAATAACAAATCTTTACTGCGCGACGCTCAATAGTTTATTTTGCATTCTTTTTGAGGTTTAACGCTAATGAAACGTTTTGGCATCGAATTGATGTACTTTTCCACAATTGAAACTGTTGTAGATTTCCAACAATTTTTAATACTGTTTTTGAGTTCAAAAACTGTCTAAAAATGCCTTTCATGCGCATAAACCATCCTCGCCAGCAGTCTTCAAACGTTTTCAATAGGGTTAAAATCTGGTGCGCGCGCCGGTAACTCTAGAACAGATACTTCAGACTCCTGTAGCCAATTTTTGATTAAAGATGAAGTGTGTACAGGCGCAGTATCCTGTTGAAAAAAGGAAATTTCTTCATGAAAACATAAACCAAGCGGTGGAAAATAACTTAATAGAACTTCTTGATATTTTTACGCACTCATGTTTGTTTCAATGAAGGCAATTTCAGTCAAGCCTTTTTTAGAAATACCTGCCCAAACCATTACAGAGCCTCCACCTGAATGCCTGGTATAAACTTCATGACGTTGTTTACGAAGATCGTGCCAATAAAATTTATAGCAATATGGTCCGTCCAAATTAAACTTTTTTTCATCATTAAGAATAATATTTTCCCATTTTTTTCTCCATCAGGCTTTTCCAGCACACCTGACAATCCTCTTGGGCTTTTGGTGGTCTTGAAGAAAGAAAGTGTTTTTTATTTTTTTATATTTTAATAAGTTTGTGCTGTTTATCTGCCTCCATATATTTGATTTAGGAACGTTGAGATTAAGATTAATTCTAATTGTTTTGCACGATACTTTTCCTTTGCACAGCTCTCTTTTTAATACCTCTCTTATCTACTGGTCTGAGCTTCTCTGGGCGTCTAGAAGATGATTTTAAGCACTATAGAGTCGGGTTTTATAGAAAAGTAGCAATTGTGACCCTAGAACGCTTTAATTTTTTAGCGATAGCACTGTAGGAATGTTTCTTGGCGTTTAACTTAACGATTTGAAGCTGTTCATGCTTGAAAAGTGGCGGGCGTCGAGCCATTTTTATTATAAAGAAGACGGTGTACATATCTTTTTGAAACGATTCTACCTGGACTATGTGCAAAATCTAGTCTACAGTACAGTTTTGGCGCACTTTTGAGGGGTAATATGTTTTTGAAACGCACTGTACCTTTCAAGTTCGTTACTTTTCTTGTACACTTTGGACGAATTAGTAAAGGCTAATTGGTGAATATCCCGATTGATTGAAAGTAATACCAAACAAATAAATTAATAAACGTGAGCAAGCATTAAGTTGCATATTGCAAGCACCATTGCTTCACGAACAGCTTCGATTTCACGAATTGCAAAACGAAGCGGGCCCGCGATTGGAGGAGCGAAAATGTGATGATACTTGAGGGAATCAAAATGTGAAGGCATATTTGAAGAGCACATAGTGTTCGCTTCGTTTGGCTGATTGATTGAGTTGGGGAAGCAACCTTCAAAATTCATTAGATCTTTGAGACTATTCGGTAGCTAAATTTTTCGTGAGCTCTTATGCAATTTTTTAATATAAACAGAATTAAAAATACAGTGCAGTAAAAATCATTTATTAAGCAACAAAACAAACACAGAAATGCGCAAAAAATGCAGATAACTATATAATCTGCAGAAAGATCAATTTCCCACACAAAACCTCATACATTGTGTTGATTCATTGTTTTTTCATTGGAGCCAATCTGACGAAAAGTAGACAGCAGACGCTTTTGCGAGAGTTCATTTTGACGGCGTTACGAATCCGCTGCGTGGATATAAAGAGATTCTTTGGATATTCTGGAGTAATTGCAGCCATTACCTGCAATGTGAAGTGGTTTAGGCGCTGTAGCGAAACTGAAAATGCTTCTAAATACCATTCGTAAGAAAAAATACGCATGTTAGATTAATAGTCACTGCCAGTGTTACTATTCTAAACTGAATGTGTTTATGATGATAAAGGAATAGAGTGCTATCTATGTTTTTTTAGAAATGCCTGCACAATGACAACAATGTTTGAGAAACACGGATGTTTTGTCGGCAGGAAGCTACATTTTTTGTTTTTTGTAAATTTTTATTTGAGAGATGTATTAATATACACACACCCAGAAAAACATCGAAATGGCGAATAGGTTTTCTAGTTTATGACAACGTGCTTTTCAATACAAAGCTTCCAAGAATTCTTTGAATTTTCGTATTTCTCTCAACATTATTCGTTTTGTGTATGGCCCTATTAAGATAAACATTTTTAATTTCATCTATGCCATTATAACAACTACCTTCTCGTCAGTATTCATTTACACTACGCCTGAAGAAAAACATTAGTAAGAATTATCTTGCCACATGTCAAATAAATATTTAAACTTCATAAACAAATAGTAAATTTATACATTTTGAATTTTATGCCTAATATATACACTCTGAATTTTGAGGTATTAACTGTCTTTTCCATTAGAACGTATTTACTATTCATAATGTTATCGGCTTTTAAAAACTAGCTATTCTTTTGAGTTATATTTTAAAATTGCAAGAATACATAAGTATGTTCATGCCAAGGTTATTGATTGGATATTTTGGTGAACAACCTTTGAAAAAACAAAGTATATTCGTTATCAGATATTTTGAAATAATATTCACGAAGAAATAAATGCAAAATGTTGCTCGAATTTATCACGACGTCTATCAGATCTTAAAAAATATTTTAAAATAGTTTAATAGTTTTTATATGTTTAGTACTTATTTTGGACCAAGAAACTCAAAAAGGCAGTAATTAAGATCATTTTTGGAAAGCTTTTTGACAGCATCCTTGATTCATTTTTAACTCTTCAAGGTTTATATGAAAAATACTCCTTATTATATGAATATTGCTACCATAATTATCCGAGTACATCTGGGTTTATTATATTTGTAAACAAACTACTCCCAGGTATCATTTTTACGCATAAATAGATATATACTAGGCGCAGTGAGCCCTTTATTAGTTGGTTTCGGTATGAGAGGCATATTTAGATATAATTGTAGTTTGCCTTCTTCATGATACAAAATGACGGTGCGTTTTCTTCTTTAACTTTGTTTTATTTTCTATATCCACTTTACTTTCTGAAGATGATTGGAAGTGCTCTCTTTTGATTTTAAATTTTGTTATTCCGAATGATATTATGAAAACTATTAACAGTATTTTAGAATATTCAGTAAGATCTGATAGAAATCGTGATAAAGTTTAGCAAAATGTTTGTTTTATATATATTACAATAGCAAAAGCGATATAAAATCTAGTAATACGAATACCCTTGAATGACACTATTTACAGGTTTTCATCGGCCATGCGTGCATACGTCCTTGCCTAAAACTTGCATGCCATGATTCACGCCATTCCCAATTAGAAAAATGAGGGGCGCCGAGGGCGATGGACTCGCCAATTTTTACATCATATGAGCCCATCTTTTTCTACCGACCATGATATGGGTTACTAGGTGCGACCTGAAAAAACAGAAATACAAACAACAAATGTACTTTTTCTTTTTTTTTTTACTACAGTGTTCCATTCTCGTGTTTGTAAAAAATATATTTTTTGTATTTCTAGTTGCAGCATATGAAGGGTCTTTCGCTTTCAAAGTCTCTTGATAAGAAGATTTTCTTTGTGGAGGAAGAGAGTTTCATGGACTGTATAGGAATTTGTCATAGACATTATTTTCTAAAACGAATAATGAAAAGCCCCCATTTTCAAATATAGTTTCAGTTCATATCAACGTTCCGGGTTTTCTTGATTGTTGGTTGGCATGCAACTTCTTAAATGCCTTGTCATATGGAATCGTCGTACAAAACGTTTGTTACATGTAGGGCACACATAGGCACGATTTTGAATTGGCTCATGAATCCTGAGATGGCGTTTCATTTCGTATGGACGATGGGTAACGTAGGAACATCCGTCTACGGGGCACGTGCGTTCCACACAAATGAGTTTGTGCTTGTCTAAGTCCATTTTACGTTTCTTGCAAACGGGGCATATTGGCCATGCAGTGACGTTTGGTACCTCTGAGGCTGAAGGCACAACTGACTCTCTGGCTGGTTGTTGACTCGGACCGGCTACGGGCATTTCCTTCTCTGAGCTGGTATGGGATGAAGAGTTGAGCAGGTTGTGAATTGCAATTTGTTCACGTCGCCTTTCTTTTTCTTTCTTTTCACGATCCTCTTCGGAATCTGCACGACGTCTTTTATTCTGGTTCTGATCACCCAATGCAGCAAGAACATTAGCAGCTTCCTCTCTACTCATTGACGGCTTGTCGCTCATTGTGAATTTGGAAAAGTAATGTTCTGGTTTTAGTTTAAGAGAGTTTTAAGTTTTGCAGCTTTTGCATATTAAAGATGATGGCTGTCTTTGAGTTTTTAATGACACCTCATTTTCAAACAACTAGAATCTGAAATAACGATTTTGATGACTATTTTTCATTTTAAGGATGCTTCAAAAAATCAGCAACGCAATCTTGTCTTCTATTCATATTTTTAAGCTCTTCAATATGTTCTTTCTTTGTCTTGTATGACTGCATATATTGAGTGCAATATGCCCCACAGAAGCCATTTTAGCAGGTAAATAATATTTTTCTGAACATCATGAACCTGCAGATATTTGGTCGAAATTGGGTTTGCAGAGCCTTTTCATGCATGGGTTGAAAATATGGCATACTTTCTTAATTTTGTTTCATTGCTTCTGAAATTTTAATTTTATACGAACCTTTTGTGATATTCGACTGTTCTCAGGAAGATATCGGTGGGTGAGGAGAAAGTGCAATTTGTTCAAATTTGTGAAGAGCTGCGGTATTCTACGGAAAAAAGGCGAGTACTGTAAAGTGAATGAATCATCGTTGCTTGTCTGCCAAATGTGGAAAGTCTGTTTTTCAGCCTGCCGTTCTCTCTTGTGTGGAAGGATAAAACTGATATGCTGTGAAGAAAATACGTTCCATTCGAATTGTTCATGTCGTTGCTTCATGGGAAAAGAACCCATAAACGTTGTATAAAGTTTGAGTGCCGCAAAAAACGCCATTTTCTTAGTTAACTTTTGAACTTTTAATCAAGGAGAGAGGCATTTTAATTTGCGCTTTAAAGCATTCTGAGATCCAAATGTCGATTTTCTACTGTTTAATGGACCGGTGATTTCATAGAAGGTCAAAATAATAAACATATATCTCAATTCTAATTATTTTGATCTGGTTTTTTCGACTTTCGTAGTCCGTCTAAATTAGGCAACCTGTTTTCGTATTGGAAACATGCCAAGGTTCTGTTGTTTGTGCTAGTTGAAAAGCAGAAACATGAGACAGCCAAATGGCTTAAAAGATGTGCTTGGAAAACATTGGTAATTTACAACAGAGCTTCAGCAAACAGGCTTTTTTTAATATCAAAAACTGAAATATGATTGAAGAACACCGTTTCTGGGGCGTGTAGAAAGGTTCAAACCCTTCAAAAAATATTTATTTTGAAAACTCTACACCCGGGCAGATTGACGATAGCCTCAGTCTGGTTATTTACGACAGAAAACAAAAATTCAAAATAATGTTAAAATGTTTAGTTAAATATAATGTTCTTTACGGCAACTTTAGTAACAGTACGCAATGAAAACCAAAGCAGAACCGGAAAATTGAATGTATATCTCCAGAGTCCCGTTTCGGAAGTCATGAACATTGTGTAGTACATTACTTTGAAGCATAGTTCTTGCTCGCAGACTTTAACAAGCTCCGTAGTGGAGACTCAGAAATCAGGATAATTGCGCTAATTTGGCAGAGTACTAATCAAAAATCTCAGTTTCTCAATCGGTTTCAAAAATACATTTGGAAGCGGAACGAATTTTAACAGGATCCTCAAAAAAAGGACCAGAAAGAGGAACACGGTGGAAAAAAAACAGTGGGGTACTTGATGCAATGTAATAATTCAAAAAAGCCATTTACTCCGCGCAGATGGTCACGATTTGAGTGCTGATCGTGGCATTGTATATCGGGCTTCGTCAGAGCAATAGTGCCTATTGCGGAAACGCAATCTTCCCGATAGCAGTGCCTCTGCGAGTACATGTATCTTTCGCTTCGAGCCGATTGCTCGGAGAATTCGATCCAGCGGGCTTGTGCTTCAGGGTGAACGGCAATCTTCTTGAAGTGAATGAAAGGTAGCTTCACCTTCGAACTAAATGATGTACTGTTATTTCCTCTGATCTCTCACTTATTTCAGATTGCGAAGTGAATCGCAACTACAGAAAAACTTAAAATTAGTTTCCTGAGTTTTGCGCTTTTCAAGATACACCCTCACAAAACTATTATAGGCCGCCAATTTTTTTTTGGTCTTTCATTTTATGAACACTATCGCTCCATCAACTATTAGACACACTGGGTTGCGCATTTTGTGATTCAGAAGTCGTATCCAAGAGGGCAAAAATGTTTCTACCTTCTTGTCAAAAATTCTGCAATGAACGTTGATGTTTTATCCAAAGAATTTTCCATGACACCTAAAAGGGTTTTCCGGAAACGTAACCATGGAGCGTTCTGCAAACCATTCGGAGTCAGAATAACCAAATGCTATTGCGCTTCAGCTCCGTGAGGTACCGTGGAGTGACCGCTTCACTCCAGATCCGACCAAGTTTATCCATGTCCCTCAAACCACTACCATTGATTTGAGTGGTCTTCTTCAAAATGGGCAATCACGATCCGATAGTCTTACCAGTCTCACTAGGAACAAATGGCACCGTCTCAAGATGAAATACTGTACTGCGGTCCTTGCATGAAGTGTAATTTTAACCTCTAGTGACGGTGGCACAAAAAATTACGTTGGTTGTCGAGTCTGTTTGTGGCCACCATATTTTGAGGATTTTGACGACGCATACAAACTACATCAATCTTTCAGAACTGCAAATATAAACAAAAGCGTGTCAATATCTCCAATAAGTACGAAATTTGATCTCTCCTGTGATAGAATCGCCTTTTTGTTCGATATTCATCCATTTCGTAATTCTTTCTCAGAAAATTCGGGACCAATCAAGCTAATTAGTAAATATATTGGGACCAAATGAATGATGCATTTGGTGCTTTTTTTACCAAAAGTATCCCAAAAGAAAGACAGTTCTGTAAATTTCGCGTGGTGACAAACACTGCAAAACTTTAAAATCGAACTTGAATTGAAAGACATGGCAATTGGCGGATTTCATTCTCAGTTCCAAAAAGGCGTTGATTCATGCCACCATAATTATATGCACTGCGACATACACGCTGTTATTTATTCGCGATTCGATGGGAAGATTTGTTTTGAATTTATGCCACGCACATGTTTATCAGTCATATTCTGGTGCAATAAAGGTTCGTGGCGCTTTCGAGCATCTTCCGCTTGTTAGTAAATGGTGCGGAAACCGTACCCGTCCATGCTTCAAAACTCTGACGAGGCAAAATCGGCTTTGCCACTAAACCCGCCTGCTATCTTAATATTAAATATCGAGTAGTTACTTCTTTTTACGACAGGTGTTTATGTTCACTCACAATGGAATGCATGTCTGCGTGGTTTCCAGTTTCTGCGTTTTCTTGCCATTTTGTTGCCAACACATCCTGCTCGATTGGGGCGTCACTTTTCTTTTTCGTGCTTCACTGCCACCTAATTTTGGGTTTCTGATTTCTTTCGAAGCGCATTCATGATATGGGTGGTGCTGTAAGCTGGTAACTTCCAGCGAAGCTCGAAGACACTCGACAGCAGCGACCACCGCAGCCGTCATTGCTGTGCAGTCAACCGCCGCCGGCGTTATTTATCAGTCGACATCGGGAAGGGGCGCAACGCTGACACTCGCATGCCCCATCGACAAGCGTTGTTCGCGCCGCTGCCGAAACCATGTTTACCCCGATTGCCCGTGGGACGTCTCGCCCTCGCGCGCCGCTTCTTGCTCTCGTCCTGCTTCTCGTCACCGCCTGTTCTCCGGCGACCGCGTCGCCGCTCTCCACCGGAATCACCGGCGACCCGTGCACCGACGCGGCACAGTGCAAGGGCACGCGCAGATGCTTCTACATCGACCTTGAGCTTCTATCTTCCGACGGGGACTGCAACGGGCGCGATCAGTGCGTTTGCGTTCCGTCCTCCATCCAGGATCTGCAATGCACCACGGACGCTGATTGTCAGGAGCCCGGCGAGGTCTGCGCCACTCTCCTACAGTTTAACGTGAGCGGCTGCGTCTCACTCGCCACCGTGGACCAGCGCCCTGAGCTGTCTCGAACGGACCCCGAACTCGACGCACCGGTCGTTCCGGGGGCTCCTGAGCCGTCTCCCGACCTCATAGACCCGCTTCTTCCTGGATTTGACGATTTCCAAGGCGCGGTGGGCACAGACGAGTCTGAGATGGGTGGGCCTGGGACGGGCGAGCTTGAGACGGGTGAGCCTGAGACGGACGGGCTTGGGACGGATGAGCCTGAGACGGACGGGCTTGGGACGGATGAGCCTGAGACGGACGGGCTTGAGACGGATGAGCCTGAGCCGTCAGCCTCCGCGGAGTCCGACGCCGTATGCATCGCCGTGCAGCACCTGCGCCATCTGTCGTCAGACCAGCTGCTGTTTCCCAGCCACGTTCGCGCCAGCGTCCTCTGCGACGCGCACCGAAACTGTGCCACGCCCGGGCACATCGTTCACTTCGAGGGGCGGTTCATGATGATGAAGTCGTACTGCGCGTTCGTCGGCTGTGAAACCGACGTTCAACTTGTGAACAGCCCGAAGTACGTCCCCAAGCTTCGCCTCTCGTCGCGGTCGAAGGCGCTGCAGTTCACCTCTTTTGCGGCGCGGTACGGCTCGGGCGTCGAGGAGAGGATGCTCCAGGTGGCCTTGCGTCTCGGTCTGTGACGGCCTTGCACACAGTCAAAAGCACGGTTTTGGCCACATCGACCGTGCGCATCGCCTGGGGATGGCTGCTCGTGGCACGCCGCCTGGCACTATGAATGTGGACGGCTCATGCAAGCGCATGAACGAAGTAATTTGCGCACGTCACATCTGTTTCTCGGGGGCGTATCAGCCGGACGGTGCATGCAGTGCGTTCCCGTATTGTGACGTTTGAATGCGGTGGCAATCGCCTGATTCGTACCCGACCCACCCCAGGCGGCCTAATGCACGCTTTAGATTTCCGTTTGCCTGTGCTCTCGGCTGCAAGTTTTTCTTTCGCACCCACGGTTGCTTCCCTCCAAGAGCAGCGCCAGTTTGAATGTCTAGACCCGCTGAACCAATTTTCCGCACCGCACGCAATACAGAGTTTTTCAGTAAAAACCAAAGAACATCCGAGTCGGCTCTGTGCCGAAATGCTTCATTGAACAAGCAATGTGTTGAATGTTTCACCATTCTTTTTCATGTCTCAAACATTGCGGCAGTTATCTTTGCCCTCATAACTTTCCAAAACTTGGAAACAGCGTTTTAATTCGGACATTGAATGTTATCGATTTCTGTGCATTACAGCTTTATTGGTATGGAGAGGTACGAAGGACATCAATTCGTTTTTTGAAAGCCGATTTTTTCCACGTCTTTTTCAATTGAATGTGACGATGTCTCCTTCCCCTTTTTGAAACTGGTGTTAAAAATGCTGTCACAACAAGCCTGTAATAACTGTGCAACTGCCGTTGCTCAAATTTGGTTCCCTGTACTTGGTGTCACATCCTTTGTGGGCACAAAAAGTGAGAATTCAATGTTAATGCGTTCTTGATGAATATCATGCTTATCAATGAAATGTAAAAGCTCCATCGCTCACGATTGCCGATCAAACGATGATGTTTCGGATAGCTGGCTTCACAATGGTCGATGTTCTCAATTCTTCTAGGTATTATGGTATTCGTGTTCTCAAGGTAATGCTGTGGCGACGTTATCCAATCGTCTGTACTTTATGTGCATCATTGGATCAGAACGAGTCTACAAAAAGCGAAGTCTTCCCTTTTTTGAGAACAGAAGCTCCTCTGCTTGATTGTTCGAATGGATTTTGGGTATATGCACGTGAGATTAACGCAAAATATCCACGTATGTCTTCAAATCCGCAGCTATAAAAGTCTTGAGAATAAAACAAAACCAAGAGAGTAGAGCGGCGGATTAAAAAGAAGTCGTGAGAAGGATGTCTTGTAATTAATGTCAGAAGACAAAAGGTGTTTCGTCACGCATCGTACATGTGTAAATTGAGCTTTTATTTTTGTAAATGACTTTTCTTGCTAGATACACATGATTAACTTTCACTTCGAAGAAATCCATTTTTTATACTAATCATTAACCAATAGCTTTCCGAAGACGTGGATCTCTGTTGCTTTCTTCGCTTCTTCTCTCAAGAGATATTTGTTTGTTGGATATTGAACAACGAACTGTAGATTTGAAAAGAATCACAATATAAAAGTATTGAGGACTTTTCGATATGATTGGTAGACCTGCAAATGTATAAAGGCAGAAAACTGTGCGCAGAACTATGCTTTTTTACAACTTGCTCATCATCGAAAGGATCGCGTGACCCGTAATGGACCAGTTATGCAGAAGTCTGATGTCGGTTTTGAAGAAAATCAAATTCCGAAAGGCTCTTTCTTCGATCGAGAAAGACTGGCAGAACTTTCCAGGAGGGGAACAAAAGAATCGCCGAAACCCTTCTTGCTTGTAGCGCAAGACAAAAACTGAAAGATTCCCATAAACACACCATTGCCACCTGGTACACGCGTATTTATCCTCCATGTTGCTCACCCCGATCTCGGGGGCTCCGAGTCGGAAATGGTGGTGTGCTTTACGATCCAAGTTGGAAGCGCGTTTGCGAGGTTTCACACGGTACAAGATGAACGCCTCAATCCATGGTTCCACTAATCGTTTCTAACAGCCCCGGAATGAGCCCCATTAGCGCCAAATGATACGCCGTCATCTCGTGTTGCAGGGCAGTCTTTCTGCCATGGATAGCGCTCATCTCAAAGGATTTCGTCAGCGATCGGGGAAGACGCGTCGGTCGCACGGGATGCGCTAGGCACTTGATCCTCGGCTCGGTCCACCTGGAATCCTAAGATGGCTCTGCCACCCATTCTCCACAGCTTTCCCATCTTGGTTCGAGAGGCCTTATGAGTTATTTGCCACCTTGGTGATACTTGCTCTGCTTAATCAACGGTAACCATGTGCGTGTTACGGCAGCCGTATCTCGTGCTTCTCCTTCGGAACTCTCGAGTGTTGATGCGCTGTGCGAAATTGTCCGACGGAATTCCATTCCCTGCCACATGATGTTCTCGTCGCGGCGAAAAACCCCCTCCCGATGAGTATGATCCCATGTAAGAAAATCTGCATGATTGCTTCCTAGCCTCGGGCTTTTCAGGAACATCTTTGAGTAGCGGCAATAAGCATGAGGCACAGAGCCTCAACAGCGTGTGCCTTGATTCACCGATGAGACGATCCCATTGCGTTCAGCTGAGCTTCTCAGGCTTTGACAACTTGTAGTGAATCGGGTGGAAGGTTGACAGAGCCGGGGCTTGAACCCTGAATCCCGGGCTCACCCAAAAAGCACATAAAGGCGGTTATCGATTGAGCTGTGGGCGCTCCCGGTGTGAAGACCCATGCTACACTTCCGGAGATGTTATCTAAAGTGAGTTTGCGACTGCCATCTGCCGCTGACAGCATTATACTACTTCTCTGAGTGGAGGGGCGGGAAAATCCAAACGCAATAGCGGTTCGAGAAAACAGACAGCCTGAACAGGATATGCACACAAGCAAAGATCAGCAACAGCCTTATGTTCGCAATGTCATGGTCGTGGACTAACCATGTGGTCTTTGGCCACCTGCATACTGCCAAGTCAATAAGCACTCTGAGAACTACCATCAAGCGCCACTCAGTTTGTGAGAAATCTCCTGATTTCCCGGACAATCCAATGTGTGCGAAGAGAATGAGCGTATGGCTTGTTGTTCAGGTCGGCAAAGTGCACGAAGTAGCGTCGCGCGGGCATTTAACTACGCGCTAGCGCTGTGAAAGGAATGAGGCGCGTTTCGCAGGGAGAAACCCACGAATGGACTTCATGTTCAAAGACATTGTGAAGACGGAAACGAATGCATAGTTTCGTACTAACGGCGATATACCATCACAGGGGGAAATGACGGGGGGAGCGAGCCATTGCGGCTGCTTTGACACACGAGTCTACTCCCAGGGTAGTCGTCGAATTTGGCAAATGCTCGAAATGTAGAAGAATGTGTGCACATTTCACATCGACTGCCAGGGGAGCAGGCTGTTGTTGGGTTGGTCCATGGATGGAGGTGTTTAGATATGCTGACCTCTTCCGGTTTAGACCGAACGGCATTCACTTCTTCATACTTGTGAATTGGAGACGAAACACATCGTTCAGAGTGATCCCCTGTTCGCGCCACAACTTATCTTATTCATGCGCTTCTGTGTCCAGCTTTTGTGCTCACACCACGTGGCCTCCCTGCCGGAGAGCGTCAATGGGCAGCATGGCGTCTAACATTGAACACTGCGCACACACATCCCTTCACACCATATATTGTCACCCATCCTGTGTGGTTGCTGTGCGAATTATAGGTCAATGTGGACTGCCGTTTTACCCTTTGAGCTCACATTCTCTTGTGTTAAGAATGGATGACTATCGTGACGCTCTGTCGAGTTGGCCCGCCGAAAAAAACGACGAGTCAAATATCGATAGCGTTAATTCTCTCGCGATCTGCTGGCGGCGCATGCAAGTCATCGCTTTCCACTCGCTTTTCGGCACGCACTCGCGACCCATCGCGCGATAATTTGAGCCGAGCTCTCGAATGACAACTAGAGTTTGTGGCGGGAACGAGACAGAGTCGACGATCGAGACGGCACGAGGCGCGAAGTGCCGGCACGCGAAGGCATCCCACCTGTGTCGCAGCCCAGAAACGCGGCGCCAGGCGCACCGCCGGCAAGTGCGCGCAGAAAACCGTCGCCCGGTCGCTGACTGGCCCCGCGCCCGGCGCCGCCCGGCGCGCACGGACGCGGGCGCCAGACCCGGAGACGGAGGCGACTGACGACGCCGAGCGGCAGCTGTCCACGCGCCGGGGCGGCAGAGGCGACGTGGGCGAAGTGCGCCTGGCCGGTTAGTGAGAGCGTCGGCTTCCCCCCCGCTGTGGGCGGTTGCGAGGACTGTATGGGGGTCCTTTGGCTGTCGCTCGCCTCCGCTTCTGGCGCTTCGCCGCGGGCGCCGGGGAAGCGCGCGCGCGAGGGGTACAGGGTGCAGGGTCTAGCGCGGGGGAAGCGCGACTAGCGTATGGTCGCTGTGGCGGCGCAACCCAATGTTCACCATTCATTTCGAGAAGACGGTCGTGGGCGCAGAGTCAAATAGTGCTCCGAAAACTGCACCAGCAGTTCGCGGCCAGCACCCGTCACCAAGTCGTTGCTGTCGCTTAGGTAGGGAAGGGGGGGGGGGGGGCTGGGAATCAAGCAGTCGCACAGTTTTCTTGTAGAACGGAGAGGAGTTGTTGGTTAGGTCTTTTTTTGCAGTCATTGCAAACATGGGGGCGAGACGAGCAGGCCACACCATGCAAACTGGCTTGCAGATCGATTTTTGGTACAGTTATGAGATTTTGTGATGATGTCATCTTCCTATTATGATGCTTGACACAGTGGTAGGGAGTCGACTATCAACAGGCAAATGAATGCGGGACAACCCCGAGGGAAAATTCCCTTCTTCCCTATCCTTTTTTGCAATAGGTAGTCTATCTTTGTTTATATAGCTTTCGCTCGCGTCCCTTCAATGGTGACGGCGTGTGCCCTTTCTCATACGCACTCAACGGTCGTGGCGGCGTTGTGATACTGATACACCGCTTTCTCTCTCGGTGTCGGCGGTGTATCAGCGATGGATCGCTCTCACCCTACACTGGTGGCGATTCAACATCTTACGCTCGCACTTCACAGTAAAAGTGGCGTCTTAGATGCGTCGCGTCTGTTCGTTCATCAGTGTGTGCTAGATTAAACTAACCCACTGTCGGTAAGACCGATTCACCGTGTGTAAGCCGTTTAAGTACGTATTTTAACATGGTGCATTCCGCTTATAAAGCTCAATGTCACAACAGTACAGACTGTTTAAAAAACATACGACATGTTGTGAAATCTCAAAAAAACTACCAAATGTGTACTGTACGCCTACAAAACTAGGTTTCAGAAAAAAGTAAAATCAAAAAACCGTTTCAAAAACATATGATCATCAATAAAAAAATCTTTACTGTGCGACGCTCAATAGTGTATTTTTGCATCCTTTTTGCTGTATAACGCTAATGCCGCGTTTTGGCATCGAATTGATGTACTTTTCCACAGTTGAAACTGTTATAGATTTCCAGAAATTTTTAATACAGTTTTTGAGTTCAAAAACAGTCTGAAATTGCCTTCCATGCGCAAAAACCATCCTCGCCAGCAGTCCTCAAACGTTTCTGATTGGGTTCAAATCTGGTGAGCGCACCACACACTCTTAAACAGATACCTGACGCTCCTATACATATTTTTCGATTATCGATGTAATGTGTACAGGCGCATTATCATGTTGAAAAATGAAATTATCTTCATGGAAACATAACCCAAATAATGGCAAATAATTGCATAGAAGTTCTTGATATATTTTTGCATTCATATTTGTTTCAATAAATGTAATTGTTGTGACACATTTTTTAGAAATGCCCGCCCAGACCGTTACAAAGCGTCCACCAGAATACCTAATATAAAACTCATGATGTTCCTTACCACGATTGTACCAATGGATTTTGTACCAATCTGGTCCGTCAAAATTGATTTTTTTTCGTAAATAAAAATAATATTTTTCCATTCTTTGTTCCAGTACGCTTTCTGAAAACACCAGGTTTTTTTAATTGTGAAGGTCTTGAAGAAAGATAGTTATTTTCCTTTTTATATATTTAAATAAATTTGTATTGTTTATCTGCCTCTATGTAGTTGATTTATAAACGTTGAGATTGAGATCTATTCGAACGTTTTGCACGGCACTTTTCCTTTGCACCATTCCCTTTTATTTACTCTTTTATCTGGTGGCTGAGCTTCTTTGGGCGTCCGGGAGATCGTTTTATTCCATAAAGAGTCGGAAGTTTTGAGAAAAATAGCGATTGTGACCCTAAAACGCTTTACTTTTTTAGCGATAGCACTGTTAGAATGTTTCTAGACCTTTAATGTTACAATTTAAAGCTGTTCTTGCTTGGAAAGTGGCGGACCTCGAGCCATTTTTACTAGAACGAAGACGGTGTACATATCTTTTTGAAACGATGCTACGTAGACTGTGTGCAAAACCCAGCCTACAGTACAGGTTTGGCGCAATTTTGGAGGGTTAATATGGTTTTGAAACACACCGTACATCTCTTTTCTAGGAAATACGGTCCCCGAAATTCAAATAAGTCCAGTTCGTTTTTAATGTAGAAACTGGCTTTATCAGCTTAAGTATGTCTGCCCAAAGTCTGCGTTTTAATGTAGCTCTAAAACTTTCTGTTTTTCTTTTATGTAGTGTTAATACAGCACCTTAGAAGCTCCAGCCTTTTGCTATTTGAAGCAAATACAATGAGAAATTAAACCAAAGTGCACCATATTTAATAGATCAAAAGCTTGTTTCAAACTGTTTTAGTGCCCTTTGATGGACCATAATACAAAAAACCGTCCATCATCTCACGTATATCGTTCGTAACGTCTGTTTGGCGCAGCATTTAACAATGTAGTCTCTAATACGCCTCGAAAAAAAATATTTCCAATAAAACCCATGAATCAATGTAAAAGTATCTCTACGTCATTGAGGCCTCAGAAATAAAATCGTTGCCGATCACATACGAGACTGAATAACAGTTCAACGAAAACGTTTTAAACAACAAAAAAGAAAATTAAGACATTTAAATCAAGAGCAAAAAATGGAGAACTTAAAAAGCAAACCACCGCATTCGTCAATCTGCAAAGTATTTTTAGTTGAATACATCAAAAACGACATCAGAAAGAAGCATTTCTGTTTAAAAATTATACAACACCTGGCATGCTGAGTTAAATTATCTATTTTAGGATTGTAGTACTGCGGAAACCAGTTTTTGAAAAATATCAGGTTCAAAAATCGTTTCAGCAACAAAAGGATTTTTATTTTAAATGGTCATTAACTTCTTTTCAATATATATATGTATATATATATATATATATATATATATATATATATATATATATATATATATATATATATATATTTTTTTTTTTTTTTCCCTTAACCATACCAATGCAAGGCTTTGGCATTGCATCTATGTAAGAATCAATATTTGAAATATTGATAGCTTTTTAGCAGTGTTCAATACAATGTTTTAAATCAAAAACTCTAGTTAACTGTCTGCCATTGCCATAAACTATCCTAACCAATATAAGACAGACATTTTTGATGGTGTCTAAACTCGGCGATTCCGCTGGCTGGTATATAGTAATCATTCCCAGCTTAAAGAACCAAACCTTCATAACTGCAGAAGTGTGCATCGCAGCATTCATGTGTTCGGAAACATTTTTTTTCCATCCACGCACTACCCATTAATGAAAACTTTTGTAGAACATTTTAACTGCCTTCAATGAGCACATTACATTTAAGGAAGGCTATATCTGTATTATCTTTCATATTCCACTCTCTGCCACACTGGAAGCCTTTGCTGCGTGTCTGGATGAAAGCTTTCCTTTGTTTCTTTTCTTTGATAGTACCGCTAGTTTTAGTAGCAGTCTTTTCCGTGCGAAAATTTGTTTTTTATATGAATATTTTTTGCTTTCCAATTTATCTGTCTTGCAAGCCATCTGAGCACACCATACAACTTGATTTGGATGGATTTGTCATTGAGAATGAAGTTTTTTCCATTTTATCAAACTGCTATATATTTGTCTGTTTGATTCTCTCAATGACTTTGAGTATTTGAACTCTTGTTTACGTCTTTATTTAACTTATTTACGTGACACTTCTTCTGCTCTTTTATTTTTTGTATTTGTGATTATTTATGTGACCATATGAATTAGACAATATATGCTCATGTACGTTTCTCACAGTATAAATGGAGGGCTGCTGACCTCAATCTCCTGGTCACCAGTCCGCAACACCGTTTGTCTTTTTTTCTTGCTTCACGAGCATTTCATACCTCATTCGTCCTCGTGCTGATAGGATATGGGTCCAGCTCACATCAAACTCCAATCCTTCTACCATCTCACCCTGAACTCATCTTTTCTTTGAGTCCGAGTATCCGTCTTCCTTAATTTTTTTTTTTTAGCGTAAGAAGTTGTCTGTCCATCGCGATGGAATCTGATGGATAGAAAATTCGAATCCTACCGTTTGATGAAAAACAAAACTATGAAATTTGAAGGATACGAATTGATGCTGCCTGCAATGCAAAAGGTATTGGAAAATATCTGTGTCAGGCTCGAAATCTCTTCGCAGATGAAGAGGAGAAAGCCGAATGGGAGTTCAACAAGAAGAAAGCTGGTGGATTTATTATATTCGCTCTTTTAGATGAAACACTTCGTGTTGTACAGAATGAATTATGTAAAAAAACACTGAAACGGCTGGATGACCGTTTTGCGACAACTTCTACCACTTTTAGGATTATAAAGATGTGCGAGCTCACGAACAAGAGAGATTCCGATTCCAAGCAGAAAAATGGACGCCACATCGGCAGGATGGCCATTCTCATAGAACAACTTACTTCCATCGACAACGGGTCGCCAGGTGAGCTCTGTATTGCTCTCCTGTCATCCTTTATTGCTGCGGCTGAACTGAATTTTGTTTGTAGAGCCATATCGACCCTCATGGCAGAGCATACGACTTGGGAAAATGTATCTTCCAGACTCCTCGAAGAAGTTCATAACTTGGGCTCGTAACCTTCTGAGCGGGCCTTTGGTGCGAAACCAAAGTGCGGCATTTGCGGCAAAGACAATCACACAACTCACAGGTGCTAGTTAAACCCTTGGAATCTCAAAAACAAATTGAGACTCTCCAAAACTTCACTCTCTGACTCATCGGGTCATCGATCTAAAGAAGCGGAAGATAGCCTCACAAAGGAGTTTGAAAGTGGTCCAAGCTCTCAAAAAAATCTCCAACCGTGCAGCAGTTACACGACTACAAGTCATGGATCCGTGAAGTGCTCAGGACAATGTCTTGATGCCGGATTCCGGTTCCACCGCGCACTTAACGTCATCTTCGGAGCACTTGTCACGAAGCTACTAGTGCAATGTACGTATTGCGTTGATGAGCAGTGTCGGTGTCAACGTGCTTGAACGTAGTCAATGATCGCGAAATATGCAAATGAGAATGACGTGCGTACGATGTAGAAGAGAACGGGCGCACCCCCTGGCGTCTGCCTCGTCCCCAACATTGGTCGGAGAGCCGCAAGAGGTTTCTTTTATAGGGTATACCCGGTTGTTGCTTCCTCACGAAGTAACGAATAGCAAATCAAATCGGAGAGGCCTTTACGCGTCTAGTAGATGGGCACGTCGGGTTAAGAAACCGGCCCGCAAGGTTCAAGCAGTCTCCTCGCTGCATTCTGTACGTTCTGTTATTTCCCTTAACACAGGACTAAACGCAAATGCGCATCCAATTGCCAAACCAACTACGCACATTGAAAATTTTAACGACAGCGCCCTATAATGGCTCAACTATAAATGAAGGCATCAGTTCAGAGAAAACCTGCGATAGTGCGTTGCCGTTTTGTGCCGTCGCTTACGACTTGCCACAAGTATTCGCGTATACGTTTAGGGAAATCTCCCTTCAGCGATTCGTATGATACCCAGTCAGTTTCATCTGAGCTGAAACCGCGCCACTTGACTGGTAGTTCGATATCGCCCCGATTACGAAGAATGTACAGGAATTCGTCGACAAACAAAAGATATCCCAACTGGTATACGAGGTGGTTGAGAACTTCCCCTGTAACATTGAATTCTTTGTTGCAGAAAAACTTGAGCCTCCTTCCGTGGATTTCCTCTCGTTTGCCGTCGAGCAGGCTTTCGACCAAGAATATAAAATTCGCCTCTGCATCCAACAACTTGGAACGGTCCTTGCCATTCCAGAGACGGTTCGCGCGTGTACTCTCGTTGCGGTATGCCGCGCAGGACGCAGTCACCCTCGCTGAAGTTGATAGCGTGCACCTGCGCCTTACGGTTGTGCGAATCTATCGCAGCCTGCTGTTTCTTTGTCAAACATTCGGCTGCGTCTTTGTGCATTGCTTCCAAGAATTCGACAAGTTTGGTCACGTATTTGCACTGGGCACAGCGGATGTCTTCTATAGAGCGCACCTGGATCTCAGATCCGACTTTATGCGTAATTGCGCGTAGCGGTGTGTCCTGTGGCTGACCCGTGAAAACGGTGAGAGGGCAACGGTTACCGAGACGATGAGGATCGTATTGTTCAGAGCAGACTGCACGACGGGCACAAGGCTAGGCCAATACCGTTGTGTTACTTAATACTCTGAGAGTAGCGCGCGTGTCGTCTTTAGAAGCTCGCGATTGACTACTTCGACCGTACCGTTACTCCATGGACAGAAGGCGAGGGTTAAATGGTGCGCTGAATTGGTTTTTACGCGAAGAAAGAGAACCGGATCGTTCTCGAAATGAGAGCCACGTTCTGATACCCATTGGTACTCGACACCAAAACTAGCGAACCAGTTGATAAGGATTCCGTTGGCGCGGTTGTATCCTTGGTCGGTGTTAGCCACAAGAAACCGCTATAGTCGTCCTTGAAGACAAGCACATAGGCGTAACCGTTTTCTCCGTCTGACATGAAACAAAAATCGAAATAGAGCAACTTGTAGGGTTCTGTAGAGTGCATGGCGTGACTGAGAGGACGCGGTACGATCTTTTCGGTCTCTGTACTGAGACAATGCAGGCAGGAATGTACAAAGTACTGGAAGTCGTGTCTCATATTATCCCATTGGAAATGAGATTGCTTGTGAGACCCTGATAGCATGTACAGAACGCTTGGAATGCACCACCCAACGAGTGAGCATGTCGGCGCACACGTTCCGTTCACCAGGCAGGGGTTCGACCACGTAACGAAATGCGAAGAGCTTGATTGCCTAACGCATGGGCTTGCTCGCCGTATGCCGGGCGATTCCAGGATTCCTGCCGTAGGGGCCTCAGAGGTACACTAGATTCGCGTGGTCCGTGAACATGGTAACTTTGCGCTCCATGACGATGTAATCCAAACGACACATTGCTGCCACGACTGCATACTCTTCATTTTCAGAAATGAACCAGTTAACGGTTGATTTGGAGAAAACAATGGACAGGAAACAAAGCGGTTCGTGACGCTGTTTTTTCGATGTCTTTTATGCGGTCTTCATCGGGTAAATGGGTGAGAATCGCACCCCAGTGAGTGTCCAACACATCGATAAAGAGAGAAAGACGGTAGCTGGACTTGGCATGCACAATCTTGACAGAGGCAGACAGGTGTTCCTTGATGCAGGGGAACGCGGCATCATAAATAGCGCCCCACAAGCTTGTATGGGAGAGTTTTCGAAGTGACTGTTTCATGCGCCGATCGGTGGTTCGGTAGCAGGATTCCAGAAGCTCTTGTAGCGGAGAAACGCGGTCAGCGTACGCAGGAACAGAAGTGCGAATCCAGTTCGTAGCGTAGATGAACTGTTGCAAGTCGCTGGCCATAGGAGGCTGGGTGATAGGGAGCAAAGACGCGAAACGTCGCGGGCGATACTGGATTTCTTGGGCAGAGATAATGCGGGCGCAAAACAGAACTTCGACCCAGAAGAAATTTGATTTCTCTGCGTGGACTTGAGGCCGATATCGCTACAAAATCGTAGAATAGACCCGATGGAGTCGAAGAGCTCCATCTCGTTCTTAGCATAAAATAGAAAATCGTCGATGTATTGCAGCATTTTGTCGACAAAGCCGTCAATCCTCTGTTAGAGGACAGCTTGGAAGTGGATTCCATAGTCAATGTCGCCTTGCCACAGGAGGCGGGAGGATGCGCCGAGAGGTGTCTGGATAGATGTCATCTCATGCGATTCCGGAGAGAGAGGGACCTGCCAGTATCCATGAGCGAGGTCAATATTGGCGAAACAAATACTGCCGGCGACGTTCGGGAACTTCGAGTCCAGATGAGGTAGTGCCGAGGTGATGGGCACGGTTCACGCATTCCGTCCAAGTAGGTCGACGGTGATTCGCAGCTTGTTCGTGCCTGGTTTAAGAACCGCGAGAACTGGGCTGGCCCAGCGCGCGGATGAGTTCCTGTAAATAGCGCCGAATGCTTCGAGCTCCCGAATGGTTCTGACGATGAACTCTCGTTGCTGTGGAGCGTACTAACGCTTTGGGGAGCGGTGCTGTTTTGCGTCTTTATCGGGCCTTATCACGAGAGGCGAAAAGTCGGCGGGAGGAGCGTTGCCAAGCTGTTTTCGAAAAACGTCGCGATAATCCTTGAACATATTGGTTGCGTGCAGCACTACATTTGCGGAGATTCTATTCTCCCGAGCGTCAGCGATAATGGAATTGAATTCCTTCGTGAGAAACTCGTCAGAGTCCTTGCCGATACCAGCAGTGAGGCACTCGAGTAAGTCAATGGGGTCATTGTTGGCTGCCATATACGATAAGCCTTTGTAGGCTGCAGCGGCGAGCTTGAACGTCTTCTTGTCTAAATAATTAATGTTCCGGTTGTTGATGAGCAGATGGATGCGGAAAAGATGTTTGTTGAGGTCGAAACCGACAGCCTTCAGGAAAGGTCGACCGAGGACAATCACGTCCATTCTGTTGTTCACAATGAGAAACTCAACGCCACGTACGCGAACTGGTGCATCAGAGCCTGGAAGGTAGATGATGATGGTAAGCGAGACCTTTGTATATTCCTAAAGAGAGTCCTTGTTGGTCTTAAACGCGCCCACCAGCGGGAGAGTTTCCTTATGGTTTTGCTCCGAAACTGGCTGGGTCGCTTCCTTCACGTTTTTGAAAAATGATTTTGCTATCGCATTAAAATCAGAACCCGAGTCTCCAAGGTCTCTGTCGAAAACAACATCCTCAAGCGCAATTTGGAAGCGACCTCCTTCGGCGTCTGGCATAAGTGAGCACGAAGAAGTCGTGATTGTAGCCTACTTGGCTCGTTTTGAATCCTTTTTCTTGTAGTGCTCGTCGAAGAGTTATTTTTTCAGCTTTTCGCTGGTATCTGGGCAGTCCTAAGGCAGGTGCTTTTCGTCACCATCAGGGTTAAGAAAGTCATCAATGCAAGCGTCGCTCTTACGCTTGCACGCAGGAGGGTTCTAGCTCGGGGTAACACCGGTTGGTTTATGCTCTTCATTGCGTCGCAAACGCGTATACTTGGGTCCACAAGAGTTCCGGGGTTTTCCCACGTGCAGCCGCGCCATCTCGGTGAACAAAAGGTTGAGTGCCAAGACGTCAACCTCGTTTTTGAAGAACATGATGCCGACAAGCTGGTTCTTCGTCCAACCACGGCGGTGCATTTTGATACGTTCTTACAAGACAGGGTCCTTGAACTTCCTTACTACACGGTACATAAAGTGCTTGGCAAGGTCCTTTATTTTAGGACCTCTGAGGCGTTATTTCGATCCAACGCCGTGATAATGTTGACAACGAAATTTGTTACTCCTCCGGCAGCATCGTCTTCGTCCGCTTAGTAGGATACAGAAAACAGCGCCGCATCGAGGCGCTCGGACAAGTCCTTGGGAATGTCAGTCGACCCCGCATTGAACCATGCCTGAACAGTGTCCGCCGTAGCCTCTTCGATGCAATCCGCGCCTCGGATTTCATCCATGATGCACAGTGCGTGCAGGGTAGAAGCTTCAACGCGATTTTTAATCGAATCTGGTTGCATCTGGTTCTCTTCATCACGGTCTTTGTTCACTTCCACACCTTTAGCCTTTTCAGCAGTGTATTCGGTTTCGAATTTGATCAGAGCCGGTTGGTATCAACTTTAGCGTCGGCGGTGTCACGACAGATGCAATGCCATATTTGCTTGCCGCAGCCATCTTGAGCACAAAGAGACACCTGAACTCTTAACCTTCCAGGTCAAAGCGCTTTGATGACGAGTGTTGGGGTCTACGTGCCTTAGCGTAGGGAATGATCGCGAATTAGGCGAGTGCGAATGATGTGCGCAAGCGGTAGAAAAGAAACGGGCACATCCTCCGGCGTCTGCCTCGTCCCTACCATTGGTCGTTGACGCGCAAGAGGTTTCGTTTATAGGGTGTACCAGGTCGTTGCTTCCTCACAAAGTAACGAGTAGCAAATCGAATCGGACAGGCCCTTACGCGTCTTATAATTGGGGGCGTCGGATTAAGGAATCGGTGCGCAAGGTTCAAGCAGTTTCCTCGCTGCATTCTGCACGGTCTATTAATTCCCTTAACATAGGACTGAACGCAAATGCGCATCCAATCGCCAAACCAATAACGCACACTGAGTAGATTACAACAATCCCGCTGTCTGTTGAGAATGATGGACAAGATGAGCAGTGCGCCTTCTTGGAAGCCTTGAAAGTGTCGGCACTGGCCTGCCGTCTACCGATATTTGGTATTACGGGGAGTACTTATGTAGATTGATGCTTGTAATAAGTTTTTTAGTATTTTCTGAAGTTTTTATTTCATGTTTGGGGTACTTGGTTTGGATTACATCCAACAAAACATTAGAAAACAAGAGCTTGACCAAATCTGATGATTTGCTCAGTCGCCAACAGGTTTGATTTTCCCACTACACCAGAAGAGGGCCAAAACTTTTAACAATGTCAATTGCACCTTGAGTAACTCAACCGAACTGGCTCAAGTAGCTCTCAGCCCAAGTTATATTTGAGCATATATTTTTCCAGACGGGAGGCGAGTGTAACAAAACCAGCCATAGACCCTAACGATTCAAGCGAGTTGCGCTTCATACTACAAGCCTTGCCCATGCACGTCAAAACGAGACGCCCAAGACTATTGCAGTTTGTCAGCACGACGCTTGGTTCAAGCCACTTTGCAACAGTGCGTCGGGTGCTTCAAGCGCTTCAAGCACGCATCCGATAGTTCAAGCGCACGACGACATAGCGCCGTACGCTACAAACGTACAAGAAGATAAAGTAGAAGGTAAGACGCTTAACGTCTAGTTTTAAGAATCACTATAAAACACAGCCAGACCCACCCTGGAGGAGAGCGTTGGCCTGGCCAGACTTCTCCCGACTCTCCTGTGTTACACCAATGATATCAAACCACATAAAGATCTCTTATTTGTATCACATTGCTTCATTAAAGCAACGGATCATTTGAGTTTCGAGCTCAGTAAGGAACTCAAGGATCACCTGCAGATCGACCGCTGCCCTGCAAACATGATCTAAATATTACTTCAGATGATTAAAAACTGTATATAAAAATAGCCAATGAACTGGAGCAGTATTTGCTGTGAGCTTGAGTATGTATACAGTATATTTTAAAATCATATCACGTCTCTGTCGAAGTACAACATTCTTGATTTTGATACAATACGACTACAAAATCAAGATTTAAAGTAAGTTTGAGTCCAAAAACCGTTTCCAAATCATAACAGCTTTATCAACTTTAAGTCTCTTTTGGGGACTCAGTAACTGAATTTTCCATCATTTTGCTGAATAACACCTATATAGCGTTTCGGCGTCGTAACAATGTAGCCATTGATTATCGAAATAGAAATATTGTCCCAGCAATATCTAACACAATTTTTCAAATCAGAAACTGTGCTAAACTGCCTTTCATGGCCAAAAACCATTCTTGATAAAAAAAAAACCATACATATCCAATGGGGTTTGAGTTTGGGGAGCATGCTGGCCGATCCATTACCTTAATGTTGGGGTTTTGTAGCCAATCTGACACCAGTCTAGATTTATGTACAGGTGCATTATCTTCCTGGAAAATCGAAAATTCCTCCCTGTGCACAATATCCATGAAGTAGCATAGAGTTATGGACGCCCTATAGATTTGGTGCTCCATAGGCTACTGGATTGTTAAGAAAACGGAGAATTATGATCAGATGACGTTTTAAAAGTCGGATGGTTTCAGCATAGGATTTTCTATTAGCTTTTAGTAGTATGATTTCAAGTTGCTCGAAGCGCGAAAAAGGTGATCCTGGAGCCATAATGATGGATGTTATCGATGTATTGCTATGGTAAGGAAACAATTTTTACGAATATGTTATGCATAAGGCGCACTAGAGTACTATTTTAGCGCGTTTTTTAGGCGCGATATATATAAAACGCACTGTATAACCCATAACAAAACAAAAGCACAGAATGTTGGTCATTTCAGTTCACTGAAGGCAAAATTCGACATTCCGATCAGTCGCGATATCTCAAGAACAATAGTACATTATGTCATGCTATGCTCGTTGACTTCGAAGCCAAAAAAGCAGTTTTAACAGCTCCAAAAGGTAATCTAAGCAAACGCTTTTATGTCAAACTCGAGTTTTCCAACAAGAGGCAAATTGACGCTCAATTTTGTCTTGGAGACTAAGTACCATCACGAATAGCCGGTATCAACGTTTAGCGTAGACAATATCATCCACAGCAATGTTCACCCTTGTTCTTAGAGCCCTTTGTGATTTATAAGATTATAGGACCCGTAACATATGACATTTTTTTCTCTCCATCAATAAAGAGGACCAAGAACGTTGTTCACAGGTTGAAGCTCAGAAGGAAGTCTGTTTTACTTCCAATAAATCTTCATATGAGTATTCAATGTCATAAAAGAAACTGTAAAATAAAAAGAAACTGAAATATCGAAATAACATCGCCATAAGCACAACGTTACATATCTCGTACAATTTTAATGTACCGAAACCGAAGAGGTCATTATTATACCAAAATATTTCACTTAAACTGCGGAGAGCCTATTAAAAAGTTATGTATCACCGCAGAGTTAGTGGATTTTACAACATTAGTGAATACAATAAAGTACAGCAAAGCTCTTCAATCAAAATCATGACCATCACTTCAGATTCAAGAGTTGTCTATGACGAACGAGGGGCGATGGTCGTTGTTTCCTTCGCGCCGTACGACGGCGGTGATGTTTTTCTATCTATGGATTGCGTCCCGTGTACGTGGCGTACGTGTGTGCGGTCTGGTGAGTGGATGGATTGCCATCAGCGTGGAAGGTGTGCGGTCTGGCAGTCCCTGGCACGCTGATGGCAGTCCGTGGACGTTCGTGGAGGTGGAGGGACAATGTTGAGGGCATCGCGAAGGAAGCGGAAGCGCTGAGGTTTGAGTCGCTTGGTGAGTATATCGGCAAGCATAGATGCGCTCGCAACGTGGTGGATGTCGAGGCGTTTGTTCTTCACGAGATCTTGAAGGAAATGGTAACGGAGGTCGATGTATTTTCTTCTTTTGGTCGGTGAGGTTTGCTTTGCAACTTGAATAGCTGCGTTGTTGTCCAAATACAGTGGTGTAGATTGCGGTGAAGAGTTTTGTATTTCCGAAAGTAGACGTTGTAACCAGAGGGTCTGTTGCGCAGCGGTGGAGGCAGAGAGATATTCGGCTTCACATGTTGACATCGCCACAGTTTTCTGTTTGGTTGATTGCCACAGAATGGGGCTGTTTGTGAGGGTGTGCACGATTCCCGTACAAGATTTGCGATCTGTCGAGTTCGCGAAACCGGCGTCAGCAAAGGTTCTCAGATGTTCGTATGGAACTGATTTGTATAGAATGCCGTGCGTTTGGGAGCCTTTAAGGTATTTTAAAAGGTGTCGGAGCGCGCCCCAATCGACGGTAGATGGGTGTTGCATGGCAATGGCGAGGCGGCTCACAGCGTGAGCAATGTCGGGTCTGGTTGAGTCTGCTAGATAGCGGAGCTCGCCAACCGTTTGGCGGTATGCGAAGGTCTTCTCCGGTGATAGAGCGTTGATGGTGTGGGCAACGGACGAAGGTTTCGTGTCCGCATATGGAGTTGCTTTGGGATTGCAGTCTTGAAGATTGTGTTTTTCCAGAATTGCGCAGATCGTGTGAGGTTGTGATATGTGAATTGACCCTGTTATGGTGCGCTCCAATTTTCAGTTGAGGAACAGTTGTGGTGCACCGAGGCGACGGATTTTGTATTTGGCGTGTAAAGTGTTGTAGAGCTCGTCAATGAGATTTGTTCGTGTCGCTGCGATGAGGAAGTCGTCGATTGTAATTGTTAGGAATATGCAGCCGCTGGGGTTCGCGCGGAAGAATAAGCATGGATCACTGTGTGCCTGGGTGTATCCGGATTCTTTGAGGTATTTTGTGAGGCGTTCATAATATATATGGGATGCTGGGGGGGTGCCGTACAGATTGCCAATTAACTGCCCGATTTTGCCGGGGTATTTAAAAGTGCCGTCGAACCGAGGGAGTTGGTGGACGTAGACCGGCGTGGAGTGTTCATATCGTTCATGGAGAAAGGCGGAGGAGATGTCGAATTGTTCAATGTTGAGGTTGAGGGCGGCAGTGAGGCATATGATGGTTCGGATGGATGTGCGTTCGGCGGTGTAGGTTGTGACCTGCTCGGGGTCGAAATGAGTGTATGGTTGCATGCGATCGCCGCGGACAGTACATCGCGCTTTGTATTTGGTAATGCGTCCGTCCTCCGAGCGTTTATATCGATAGGTCATCTTGAGAGGGATGGCTTTCGTGTGAGGTGGTATTTCGGAGTGGGGTATCCATTTGATGGTGTTGGTGTTGTCCAGATTGTCGAGCTCGTCGTCATGGGCTGTGGCCCAGTGTTGCGCGTCGGGGTATTTTTGCGCGTTGTGGAAAGATGAAGGTGCCTCTATGAATTTGGTTATTGTGGTAGGGATCGTGGTTTGAGTGTGTGTAATGAGGGCTTGTGGGTGGTGAATGAGCGGGTCGAGGTGATGGAAGTAGGGTCTAAAGTCAATGGATCGCAGGTGTGTGTATTGGTTGGTGCGTAAGTTGAGGGTCACGATGTGTGATGATGATGTGTTGTACATGAATCGAGCGGGGTTGGCACGGTGTTGAAGGTTCTTCTTGTGGTTGGTACAGTTGGGGATGGTGCCCAATTGGCCGAAGGCAAAGAGCCTGGTGATGTGCGGTGTCGATTTGTGCCACAGCTGGTGTGGTGATTTTCCGGTAGCATCATGGAGGGTGATGTTGTATTTAAAGATTACGTCTCGCATGGCATCTTCCCAGAAGGAATCGTCGAGTTCGGAGTGATGTAAGGCGGATCTGGTGGCGGTTACTAGGGTGTTGTTGATGCGTTCGGCAAGCGAGTTTTCTTGGGGTTGATGTGGTGTGTTGGATCGGTACTGTATGCCATAGAGGTTGTACAATTTGTTCATATCGTTGCTTTGAAACTCGCGGGCATTGTCGGTGCGGTATATGATGGGGGGTTTGCCGTGGTGGGCTGAGATGAATGCGATTGCTAGCGGTGTGGTGTGTTGCACTGCGGGTCGATCGGGGATGAAGAAGACGATTAAGTACCGACTCTGGGCATCGAGGTAGGTGACGAAATGTTTGTTGCCTTGTCGGGATCGTGGAGTGAACGGGCCGCATGTATCACTGCTAATGTAAGATCCAACCGCATAAGTGTGTGTGGTGCGTGGGTGAGGTTGTGGTTTTTGTTTTGCTGGTGGACAGGAAGAGCAGGTCATAGGGGGGGGAGGATGTCGGAGCAGCTTGGGAAGAATTGGAAGTGTGTTGGCAATTGCCATTCTTCGGAGTTTCGGAAGGTTCGCGTGGTTGAGAACCACGTGCCAGTTAAAGAAGTTTTGGGCTGTGAGATTCGGCGGTGGGGTGGCGTGGGGGGTTGGGAATCGATTAAGGCGAGGTGTAATGAGGGGACGTTCGTGACGAGGGGAGGGGAGAGCTGGGGTTTGGCGTAGGACTGGGGGTCGGGTGGTGTTGGGTGTCTCGGGGGAGGAAGGTGTTTTGGTTGTCCCAGGTCTTGGAGGTGTTGTTGAGATGGTGCGCGCTCCGAGGGCTTGGGCGGGCGAAGAAGAAGACGAGGAATGTAGTACGTAATGGTTTTTATGCCATGGTGCTATTGAGACAATAAGGGGCTTCGTGCGATCTCGAATGTTCAAGATGTAACCAAGGGGTGGTGTGAAAAGAACGGCTCCGTATTGGGTGGCGGCTTCGTGGACGGAGAGGAGGTTGGAATGCAGTGAAGGGCTCGCGACGCATTGGGTGCGCAGTGGTGGGTGTTTAGAGTTCAGGGGAATCTGA
>JAHNZQ020000172.1:1932557-1945570 GCA_019155205.2 Gracilaria vermiculophylla | reverse complement strand
CCTATGATTTTGAAACGGTTTTTTAACTTGAAGTTTTTTGAAAACTAATTTTGGTAGCACTACAGTACTAAAAACGATGATTTGCATCAAAATGCCAGGTGTCCTATAATTTTGAAACAGACTTTACACACCCGGAGCTCTGGCCTCATGTGAGGCCCAGGTCTAACGTAGCTAGGGAACACTTTTGTTAAAGTCTGTGTACTTCCACAAATAGCTCAACAGTGTCCAGAATCCAAAGACTACGGCCAAAAATGCTCAAACCCTTCACCTAATTACAAAAACAAACACATCTCGACACTAAATCTTGTGAAATCGTCAAACAATAAGAGTGCAAACAATGCTAAGCAAATTTGTAAAGGTAATAGTTATTGCTTTTCAAGAATTATTGGAAATAGAGTGAAAAAAGGTTGTTCATTGTTCCAGCTACTTAAACATAAAAACGAGTTGAGAGACTACAAAACTTGGTTGGTGTCAATCAAGAATGAATGGATATCACAAGGTAAACAAGAGCTCAAATATTCTTGTCATTTCTTGCAGTTCTGGAGCTCCAGCAATATTGGCCAAATATGAATGCATATGAACTCAGTAAAGACCAATTGCTTTGTAGACAATAGATGTCATAAGTTTTTAAAGAAGACACCTACTCATGACATTATTGAAAGTTTATATTTCGACATTTAATAAGTAATCTAATACATTTGTTCATGAAAACGACAAGTGGTAAGTTATGAAAAGAAATAGAAAAGACAACTTGAATTACATATGTATACGTACTGTTGATATTTGAGACACGCAAGTTTTCGAGAAAAATATCGTTGAATCAAGAAACTTATTTATTTGTCTCTTGGATATCCGGCACTGGTCCATGTCGCTGTCGTGCTCGATCTGAAGTGTTGAGCTTTGGCATAGTGCTTATTTTTGGTCCCTGGGTCAATATCTAAAAAGTAGTAGTCTTTTTTTAAATCTTTGCAAGCTGTTTCTAATATAAATTTTATCAATTGTATCATTTACAACACACTTATTTCGCTTCACAGCTAAATTAAGGACAAATGTACCTTCTTACATGACATTAAGGTCATAGTTTTATAACGAGAATGAAAGTCAACGTTTACATTTTCGGGAACCTCTGTTAAGCGTCTGGTAAAGAGGCGGCTCTTTCTAATTCTATTCAGTTTTCTTCACCTTAAATCGCGATGAACTGTTCTGCGATGCTGATCATACTGACCTCTAGAAGAAAATGCCTTGAGGCATTCAAAACATGTATTTTGACATCTGCTCAACAAGTGTGTATTCATGTCCCGTTTGCTTCGTGATGTGTAAGTACAATTTGGACACCGAAAAAAACCGCAATCGTCGACATGCCTTCGCAAGGCCGGTTCACTAGAGAAGCGTAAACCACAATTGGAGCAGGGATATCCCGTACTACGTTGCTGAATCGCATGGCGCCTCTGACAGGATGACGGGTTGAAGCTGCTCTGTTCTCGAGGGGTGCGCCCATGCATAAGAGATGCCAGTGCCTCACGGTCCATGCTCTCCATTATTGATGTATAAGGTATATCAGGCATAAAATGTTCATCTTGTTCTTCAGGAAAAATGGGTTCAAGTCCGTCTACAGGCATGATGTGTGGGAAGGGTTCTGTGACAGTTTCAGATCGACTAGTTCGGTTTTCTCTGCTATTGTGGTCGCTGGCTGCACCTGGAGGGTCATCAGTATCTCGACGGCGATTGAAAGCACTGCTGTCGTCAGTTTCGCTCATTTTTGAAATTAAAAGAATCCTATCTGTGCAAGATGTCGGTTTTTGAGCCAACAATTGTAGTAGGTGGAATACCTGAGGACTCTTTTTATAACGAAAATGATTGAAAGCCAACTACTATCGTGTCCAGAATCCAAGAATCTACTTAACGTATGATTATGCATACAGTTTATTCTGCTTTGGAATGGAGGACTTTGTCACAACTGTTTAAAGATATCGGAGTCTTTCATGACTTTCCTTAAAATAGGGATCGACATTACAAAGTAATAATGACTTTCAAAAATGTTTTGCATAGCTATTTATGAAACATGAAGCTGCGGATCATATTTTTGGCTGGAAATTCAAAAACCTAATAGCGGATTAAAAATGCCTTTCTGCTTGTGTTAATCAACAGTTGTCTGCTAAAAAGTGCAGAAGAGAGGATTAAAAAAATACATTGAACGTTTTACGCACTTATTTTGACTGAAATATCTTACATGATGTTTTATGACGTTTAATGCTTCGAACGTATGATTATGAATGAAATATTTAAATCATAGATGTAGTCTAAGTTTTATTTTTTCTCTTCCCGATCACGATATTGATTTCTTGCCCCGAAGAAATCATTTGATAGATACAGGCTGTATATCAGGGGTTCCTAGAGCAGCAAAACGCTACAAGCCACGCTTAGGAATGTTTTTGTAGTTTTGCGATGCTCTTTAATAAAACACCAAGCAAAATGAGTGTCGGGCATTAGAGTAACAAATATGCACAAAGATGCTTTGAGTTTTTGTTTGAGAAGATAATATCAAATACATTCGTGTGTCCTCAGCGTACGTTCTGCAATATAGATTTCTTGTAACTTCGTTTAGACAATATGTTTGTGTCCTAGAATGGGAATCGATATTTTTAGAAAATTATGCACTTATCTCAAAGTGACCAGTTCCGATAAAATCGAAAAGAAACCATTAAAAAATTCCAACCGAAATCAAGTTATAAAACGTCCATTGAAAGTTTCTTCAAATTGCATATATACTCATTTATAGGGCTTTATTGATACAATTTCAAGCATACAAAGTGAAATGCAACAAAGAACATCACAAAAATTAAGAAAGCGAAGACGAAATTTAATTTGAATTCGTAGGGCATAGTTTCCAAGAATGCTTGATTATGTAGTTCAAAAAATAGATTATTCAGGAGTAGAAATCACAAGTCTGGAATTTGTCTGAAGCTTCTTAAAGTTTTAAAGATCAAGTTTTGCCGTTCCAAATTTACGTATGTATTTTTGCAATATATATAATTTTATCAAATGGCCGATAGGAAATGTGCGCCACATTGTATCAAATGGCCGACGGAAAACGTGTGCCGAACTGCACAAATCTTGTGACTAGAATTCACAGATTTGAATATATTTATTACGCTGAAAAGCAAAATTGTAACAAGCAGAGTCAGGATTACGTTACGTCATCAAAGCAAATGTACTGTACGACGCGCCTCATTCGAGCTTTAGCATTTAATGTTGCGCACCGCCGTGAAGTATAAGCCGACGAAGCGTACGCTCCGAGCTCTAGGCGACACTTCGCCGTGCACTCTAAGCTTATCGCAGCATACGACGCGTTGTACAAGTACTCTGCAATAGAGCGCTGTGTGATCTAGCGAATCAAAGTAGATGCAATATCTGTGTGGCTAGCTTTTTTTACAACAATATATATAGACCGCCAAACCCAATCTCATGAGAGAAGTGGGCTACTCAGCCTTTCTCCACCGGTATGTGTCACAGATGTTGCATAATCTATTGTAAATAGGTGTAGTACAGAGCTTAGGATAAACTTGAGTAAACGCACTATTGTTTTATCTCGATGACTCGGCTTGACTTCTATCATTCATCAAACCTGGTCTTAAATTCTTTCTTATTTAGTGTTCTCATAATTTTATAAAGTCTTCTAGAACTTCTAATAGTTTCTATCATACAGTGCGTTTCAAAAACATATTACCCCTCAAAAGTGCGCCAAAACTGTACTGTAGACTAGATTTTGCACATAGTCTATGTAGAATCGTTTCAAAAAGATATGTACACCGTCTGCTTTCTAGTAAAAATGGCTCGAGGCCCGCCACTTTCCAAGCAAGAACAGCTTCAAATCGTTAAATTGAACGCCGAGAAACATTCTAACAGTGCTATCGCTAAAACAATAAAGCGTTCTAGGGTCACAATTGCTAATTTTCTCAAAACCCCGACTCTTTATAGATTAAAACGATCTCTTAAACGTCCGAAGAAGCTCAGCCCAGCAGACAAAAGAAGAATTAAAAGGTAGTTGTGTCAAGGAAAAGTATCGTGCAAAAAAATTGGAAAAAATCTCAATCTCAACGTTTCTAAATCACCTATATGGAGGCAGATAAACAGCACAAACTTATTTAAATATAAAAAAATGAAAAAAACTTTCTTTCTCCAAGACCATCACAAACAGAAGAGAGTTGACTGGTGTGCTAGAAAAGCCTATTGAAAAAAAATGGAAAAATATTATTATTACTGATGAAAAAAAGTTCAATTTGGACGGACCAGATTGTTACAAATTTTATTGGCGCAATCTTTGTAAAGAACGCCATGATTTTTATAGCAAGCATTCAGGTGGAGGCTCTGTAATGGTTTGGGCGGGCACTTCTAAAACAGGTCTAACGAAAATTGCCTTTATTGAAACAAACATGAATGAGGAAAAATATCAAGAAGTTCTATACAATTATTTGCTACAGTTTTGTTTATGTTTTCATGAAGAAAATTTCATTTTTCAACAAGATAATGCGCCTGTACACACTACATCGTTAATCAAAAATTAGCTACAGGAGTCTGAAATATCTGTTTTAGAGTAGCTGGCGCGCTCACCAGATTTGAACCCAAATAAAAACGATTGAGGACTGCTGGCGAGGATGATTTATGCGCATGGAAGGCAATTTCAGACAAGTTTTTGAACTCAAAAACTGTATCAAAAATTGCTGGAAATCTATAACAGTTTCAACTGTGGAAAAGTACATCAATTCGATGCCGAAACGCTGCATTAGCGTTATACAGCAAAAAGATGCAAAGTAAACTGTCGAGCGTCGCGCAGTAAAGATTCGTTATTGATTATCATATGTGTTTGAAACGGTTTTTTAAATTTACTTTTTTCTGAAACCTATTTTTGTAGGCGTACAGTATACATTTGGTAGTTATTTTGAAATTTCACAGCATGTCATATGTTTATGAAAAAGTCTGTATCAACACGCCCCCTCGCCCTATACTTCCTTACAGAACGGGACCTCGAGCTTGCAGTAGCCAATTTTGACTACTGCTGTATGTGGTACCTTCAGTTCTCTTTTGGAAGTGGTAGCGCACACCGTCCATTAGAAGATTTTGATGACTCCAAACCTGCGAGTTCCTAAAGGTGGTCTCCGATTATCGCTTTCAGCAGCGGAGGGAAGTCCTGAAAAGGGGCCCGCAAGCACCAAGCGGAGAAGGGGGTTCTCTGCTCTGGGCGGATAATCATCCTACAGGTGCCCTCACAAGGCGACCTGCGGATCGGCGGTTTAGAAACCTAAGGATGTTCAACGAGAGTCTCCAACCGGAAAAGTAGATGAAAACTCAAGGGTGCTTGGCTTACTTCCCCAGAGGGGGAGCTCGACTGGCGGACTAAATACCACGTCGGGAGCCTGCCTCGGCAGGTCTCACTACTGCAGTAATTACCTACACTAATTACCTAAAATAAATCTAAATTCTACCGCTCCTTAAAGGGTACTCTAACACACGTGGGCTTGATAATGCACCACGCGGCTTACTTAAAAAAATAAGAACTCTCCTTAGAAACATCCGGTCGTAACGCTACATGACAATATTACCTTACAATCCACTGCACTACACACCCCCTTTCATGAAATGCACTAAGTCCCCGAGGTGCATATTTTCACATTTGAATCCTTAAGTGGCTTCTAATGGCGTGGGCGCCATAACCGTTTTCTCACCGTGCGACACACCCCGCCTTCCGGAAAGTTTTCTTGAATTCTCTAGCCTCGGCGCAGCCGAGCGATCGCGGGTTTGCATATCTTTTTTTGAGGCATCATCGGGTTCCTAACGCTCCTGCTGCATCCTCACTTTCTCCTTCTCGGTGCCCCCCGCTGGTGCTACAGCTCCAGTTGATGGTTATCTCTTCCACGCCCCCAAGCTTCGTTCGCACGGCCTTGATGTTTTGCGTTCGCGGTTGGGTAGTGGGCCGGTCCGGTCTGTTTACCGGTCTTCCCCCGTGGTGCGGTGCGGCGGTTCTTCACGGCGCCTGACGCCCCGATTCCCTCGAAGCTCTTTTTCGGGAAATGTCGAGCCCGTCGCGTCCGCTCGTGCACCCCCAGTGGAAGCGTCTTATTCAAAATCTTATATACTCTGCTGCCGTTGGTTCCCGTTGGATCTGAGCTAGATCCTTGTCATGGTGCTCAATACCTTCTCCGCAGCTCCTTGTCTGTCCTTTTCATGTATTCGGCGATGGCTTCCTGACACGGCTCTCTCGCTCGTCTGGTACATAACCGCGGGCCTCTTTCCCAGTGGCGTTCCCTTAACCTCCTCTGGTACTAAGACACATTCAATCTCCATCCTGCCTACTACTTCTACCTTCAAAATGACTTCCCCGGCCCCGGCTCCTAGTTCTTCGTCCGACAATGAGGTGTGTCGTACCTCCACCGGTGCGCCACTCTGCCCCATGGAGCACTACGACCATCGTGCCACACGGATCTTTGTGCCATTCTATGACAGGCACGTCAGTCACCCTTGCCCAATGGAGAAATATATTCACTATTTTGGACTATCCCTTCAGGCGGTGAGGTTCCGCACAGTACCAGAGATTGATTGGATCTACCAGAAGCGTATACTGGTGGACGCCTTTCGCTCTCACTGGTTTCACACTCCAGTACAAGGTGACAACGCTTCGACCGCGGTGGGGCCCTGCGACACTCTTTGTTGCAAAACAGATGAGCTATTTGCGCTATACTCTCTTGTGACACAGGGCGCACAGTTCACCATTTGAACTATCAACACGCCCCCTCGCCCTGTGCTTCCTTACAGAACGAGACCTCGAGCTTACAGTAGTCAATCTTCACTACTGCTGTACACCTGTACAATTTCTTAGGCTCAGGTCACTTCTGGGAGTCAAACCCAGGGTCCTAGCGATTAGCTGGGCCCATAACCTGTTGGAAAACAGATGAGCTATTTGCGCTATACTCTCTTGTGACACAGGGCGCACACTTCACCATTTGAACTATCAACACTCTTAACCTCAGGTGTGCCAATAGAGCATGAGATTCAGATTCGATTACCACTATTCCTGCACAGAGAACTCTCACATCAGCGAGCGGGACGGCCCAAAAGCATCGCCAATGGGCGCTACGCCCTTGCAGTTCTGTACCTTGATCCCGTTTACGATCGCCTCTACTGGCTCAATCGCAACTGATGAGAGACGCACCTTGCAGATAAGACCCAAGTGTGGAACGCCTTCGTATACTTCTATGGTTGGCAAAACACGGAGTTCCGTGACATGCCTTACGGGCAACGTCCGAAGTATTTCCTAAGGCTAAATGACTCCTGGAAGGACCATTGGGTTTCTTCGCCCCTCTGTGTTGCGATGCCTACCTAGTTTGTGTATCATACCTTAGAGGATCTGGATTCACATGACTCCTTGGAAAGGTTCATCATGCTGATCGCCTCGACGGAATTCGCGGTCGGGACCTTAGCTGCTGATCTGCAGGCAGCGGGGGAGGCCGTCCCTTTCTTTACCCGGTGCCGTGATGGTCGCCTCTATTGGGGTTCTTCATATCAGTCAACCGCTGGACGTTTGCTCCCCATGTCGGTGCGAATTATCCGGATCCTACGCTCCAAAGGAATTCAGAACTTAGTCTAGGGCACCTCGTGACGCAAATCCGAGGCGAAGACGCTGCTGGATTACAGCCTTCAGTTGGTGTGGAACGATAAGCCAGATTTTCTATAGTATGATTATGGCTAACACAATTTTCACCCTATTGTGAGAATCACCCATGAAGACGATGACGGGCGAGCCAACCCGGCCTTTACCCACCTTGCCACTTCTCCGATTTGTCAGTTGCAACAGCTTCGTGTCCACTATTGTGATCCCATGATGGAGAGTCTGGCGATCCATACGCCTCTCCCTTTACCAGCTCCATCGCAAAACGTGACTGCGCCTTCTGTAATCGAGACACAGCCTCCAGCATTGATGCCGGATCTTCTCGCAGTGATGGCCGATATGTCTTCAATGGAAGAAGACGATATTACTCCCGTCTCGGCTGCTCCAGCTCTGGTGGTCCAACCCCAACAGCAGAGCGTCCCGGTGCCAATTATTCAGCCCCGCCTCAGAAGCGTCCCTATTCCTGAGCCGCCGTCACCTCCAGTGTCGGCTTCTCCATCCATGGCCTTGCCGACCTCCGTTACAGGGCCTGAAGTACCCGCTTGGAAGCCCACTGTCCCAGCTGTTCCATCGTCTGAACTCTTTCTGTGGCAGTTGTTGTTCCGTCGACGGAGATTGCCACTCCTGGAGTTCTCTCGGTCGGGTTAATCTCTGGGACTCTTGGTACTGCCTTCTAGAGGTTTGTGCAGGCTTGCTTTGTGACGTGTTGTTCTGCTTCTTTGTCTCTGACAGGGGCTGGCTCTGCACGAGGCTTGCAACTGGGTCCTAGAGCTTCATAAGGCCTGGGCCGACCGAGTTTCGATGTCTGCCATCAAGGAGAGCCTGGCGGAGTTTCTTGAGAGCCAAACGCTAACAGCGAAAGCTCGTCGGGAAGCGGAGTATTCGACGCGATTTAGAGGCCTGTAGGCGTGAGATACCCCGGCGATGGTAGCTAGTACATGGTGGCGACGGAGTTTAATATTCTTGAGTTGGAGCAAAAGCTTCCTTTACGGTAAATGAAATACGAATGGGCCGTACCCGAGCGCCCTACGAGACAAAGTGCTACCGCAGGAGCGTATAGTAAGCCGGAAACAGCGCCCTGGAGGCGAAGAAGACAAGTTTAGGTGAAGGACATATAGAGGAGTACAAAAAAACAACTCCGGTTTGGGGTCCCCTTCCACTTTTCTAAACGGAAACGCATTTGCGAAAATGCGTTTCCGCTCCAGAATGGCGTCGAATCTCTTGATAAAGTTCTCTGGGATGTGTCCGGGAGTTTCTTGCGTGCCATTGTTTGAGGTGTACGCGTACCAGCGGACGCGGTACAGTATTTCTGAAGGGGTTGGTCGGTGAGAGACTATGTGATCTACCGTGTACAGGATATCACCTTGAGGGGTTTTGATGGCGTCTGGAGCTTCCATCAATGCTTAACCGAGAGGTGTGATAAGCTTTCCAGTATCTATGGGTGTCGTCGCTTCTGGGGTGATTGGAGGAGGAAGTTCCGTGCGTGACCCCTGAGGTGGGGTAGCGCGCATTCTTGAACTGCTGGGCGTCGGGACTCTAGTCACCCGATCACGGCAGGCAACGTCTCGGAGCCCGTTTACCTCAACGGGGACATTGTCGCTATAGGTCTCGAGAACTTTGCAATTCCCTCAGGTGTTTGGAGTTAACTTGTGCGTGACGTCCGGCGGTTCATCGGACGTATCCTCTAGTTTGTCGAGGAAAACCTTTTCGCTTTCCTTCAGGTGAGGGTCTCGTTTCACTTTTCGGTCCAAATCTCGTTTATATATTTTTTGCAAAGCATTGAGTCTTTCCTTTTGCGAGAGAGAATGTGCCCTTTTAATGCCTTAAAATGATTCGTTTTGCTTTAGCCGCTGTTGGTACATGTGGCCTATCCGCCGGGTGTGCTGTGGCGCGTGACGCAATAAAAGCATTAGGAAGGAGGAGAGAGGGCATCAGATTGAAAAGAGTCGTCCTCGTGGAGCGGTACTCCTGAAGATTGTATGCATGCGTGAGCAGGCCCCCGTATACGTCCCAGTCCTTCTGGTTATCCGCGACGTAGGGTATTAAACTTGAGGCGAGGATATTGTTATGCCCGTCTGCCTTTCCGTTGGTCTGGGTGTGGTATGCAGTGGCAAGAAACTGATTCATCTCCAGTATCTCGGAGATGGCGCTGAAAAGATTCCCAGGGAACTGGGGTCTTTTGTTCATGAGCATATACAAAAGGATTCCATATGGGTAAACCCAATCTTCCATAGTGGTGGCCCCAATTACTGCTGCAGTGGTGATCCGGAGGGGAATGGCGCATCTGATCTTCGAGAACCCATCGAAGATCACGAGGGTAAATCGGTATCCTTTATCCGACTTGGGGAGAGGCCCCAAAATATCCATGGTCCCGAATTCCAAAGTTCCTGAGGGCGTGAAAAGATTGAGCGGCGTCCGGTGTTTGCGGATACTCCCCCGAGTGGCGGCGTACGAGTGTTAATTCGCCACCGTTTGGAAGGCCTCATTAGCCATGTGCAGCCAGTCAAACTCCCTCTTCATGGTGAATTACATGGGAAATCCAGCGGTGTATCCTGCAGGGCGTGGATAGTGCGAGATATACAGCAACTGCGTGACTAAGCTCGTCCGGACCACCTTTTGGAGAGCAACATCCAGGGAAGCACGGCGTACAAGTACGCCGTCTCTGTCGACATCAAAGTACGTCGTCAGACTCTTTGCAGTGGCGAAGCACTTCTTGCAGTACGTATCCGTACTCTGCTCTTTCAAAACCTCTGCTATGGTGATTGGAAAAACTTCTTTCACCTCGTCGGCGGGGGCCATCACCTCCGGGGGTCCACTAATCTTGCCTCCAGGTTCACAGCGTTCAAAGTATTCTCCTTCAGATTTTTCTTTCTTGTCGGCGTTCTCGATGACTAGACACGAGATAGTGTCCTCCAAAGGGGCTTTATCTCCCTCCTTGGTAGAGATACGCGACAGAGCGTCTGTCGCCTATTGTTCTATGCCAGGGTGGTGGATGACATCAAAATTGTCCTCTAGTAGGCGTACCCTCCACCTCTTCAGGCTAACGGAAGCATTCGTCAAGTACAGAATCCAATTCAGTGGCTCATGGTCCGTCCTCAACTTGAAACACGCGCCCTTCAATTATAGGCGTAGAAGCAACACCGCCCATGCGATGGTAAGAAATCCTTGCGCCGAGGTAGAAGAACTACTTTCTGTAGGTTGAAAGCCACGACTCCAATATCCTATTGGCTGCATTCCTCGTGCAGGTTGCTCCTATTGGGGGCCACATCCGACCTGATATTTTCAGGCGTCTGCTTCCAGCACCATTCAGCCGTTCTGCTCCGCGAGCACCAAGATCGGTGGCTTTATAAGTTTCCTCTTCAAGGCCTTAAAGGCTTCGAACTCTTCGTCCGTCAAAAGAGCCATTCGTGTTCTTTTTTTTTTAATAGGCGATTTCACGGTGCCACAATGCGGGAGAAATCCGGGACAGAACTCCGAAAGAAATTGCACAAATACGACAAGGAGCGAAGCTTCGTCTGGTTTGTGGGAGGTTGAGCTTCTTTGATGGCGTCTTGAGTTTTTCTGGAAACCTGTACGCGTTTGGGAAGCACAACATGGCGCTACTAATCGTCCAAGGAATTGAAAAACAAACACTTCTCCATCTTGAAGGTGAGTCCACCATCCTTTTAGGAGTTGAAGAACGTGCTTCACATGCCCAAAGTGCTCCTACAGGCTGCAGGCATATATAATGACATCGGTATCATACACTAGGGCGTACTACCACTTCATTTTTGACAAGACTATCTCCCCCGCTCGTTGGAACGTTGCGTGTGCATTCTTTAATCCAAATAGCATTGTTACGAATCTGAAGATTCCACAGTGTGAGATGAACGTGGTATTGTCTTCATCGGAGTCATCCATTTCGATTTTTCAGTAGCCACCGTGATTATCCATCGTGAGGAAAAAGGACGTAGGAGTCAATCTATTCATCGATACGAAGTAATGGGTACACATTTCGTACCATGACCTCGCTGGGGCGGCGATAGTTAATGCAGAACCTTTACGAGCCATCTTTCGTATTTACAAATACCACCGGGGAGGCCCATTCGGAATTGGAAGGCTCGATAACGCCCTTCTCCAGCATCCGGTGGACCTCATCGCGTTCTAAATCGGGCGCATGGTGTCCGTCACTCGTCGGGAGTTGATGTACCGGTTTTGCATCTGGTGTGAGCTGGCTCCTTTACAAAAAGCACTGAGGAGACCCATTTAGAATCGAAGGGATAACGCCCTCATACAGCACCTAGTGGACCTCATCGCGTTCCAAATAACTCGAATGGGGCTAGGTGTAGTACAGTGGCTCTTACGGCAATATGGTGGTTTGGCCTAAAGGTATAATATTCCTAAGGAGGGTTCGTAATTTATTAGCGGGGCCACGTGGTGCATAATCTCGCCCGCGTGCGCTACAGTATCGTTGAGGTACCCTTCTCAACGGCTTAATTTGGGCCACCTAACGGTATTTTAAAAACAAATTCATACTACAGATGAGGTATTCTTTATTACTTGATACGAATAAAATCAGCTTCAAAAGCTGATTAGATTGGTGTGTCGAACATCAAATGACCACCACTCAGACCACAACAGCCTCCTGATCTACCCTGGTCACTGGCAAACACCGTCGCTAGCGCTCGGGGTTTATTTGGACCCCCCTACACCTCCGAGCCCTACCTCCATCGCTTCGCCAACTGTCTCCAAGACAATCTGAGCACCTAACTCAAATGCATACAATGGTGGTCTCGTACGCAGTGGGGCCTTAATTTCTCTTTCTATACGGAAAGAAACCGTCCAGGCGCGCGCACATTTTGTCAAACGCTTTGCATCCCGACAAAGATTCTTTAAGCGTTACTTCTCTTCCGCGCTTTGTGCTCGAGCTTCACGCCGCTGGAGCAGCAATTTGCGGCGTTCTTCTCTTTCAGCGAGCTTTACCGTTCGCTTCTCTTCGCGCTCCTTCGCACGACTTTCGGCTGCCTCTTCTGCTTTCTGGCGGGCAATTTTACGCTCTTGGCATTTTCTTGCCTTCTCTTCAATACGTTCCTGTTCTCTCAGTGCTTTTTCCTTCTCAACCAATTTCATACGTTCCATCTCCTCTCCATGTGTGACCCATTTGGCAGGTGCACCAGCGTCATACAGCACCCGATTGCTATTCCATACGACATGATTACCAGTTGCAACTGTCCGCATTTGGATCTTTCCCATCAGTATACTGTTCACCGTTTCCTCATTTTTCAAAAGAATTTGTATTTTCTGAATCTTGTTCGATACACCCTCGCTCCCCGCTATTATGTTCATAATTGTATTGAACACATCTTGATCG
>JAHNZQ020000172.1:1882927-1905223 GCA_019155205.2 Gracilaria vermiculophylla | reverse complement strand
GCGCATTGCTGTTCCTGACACATATAGCTGCTTGTGTATGGAACCGGATTACGGTGACACCCAGGATCCGTGAATTTGTGCACAGTCATGCTCTCGTGAGTTTACATAACGGATACGCCTTTCTGTACATCACTTGTGCCTTGTTGTGCATTGTTGTTGTCAGCCATATTGAATTGTGGGTAACATTGTGGGTAGCACATTTATGTACTGGTTTAATATGATTTGTAGTATTGATTGTCCCTGAACTATAGTGTAGGTTACACTCTGATCGAGCTGGTGCACGTTTAACACTATATAAGATGGCCTCGAGGCACCTCCAAGTAAATCCAAGCCAGAGCTGGCGAACGTCCTTTGCATCCACTCAATTCTCCCTTTGATCCGCTGAAATTCATAAGTTTATGGGCCCAGATAAATGCTAGGACCCTGGGTTCAATTCCCAGAAGTGACCGGAGCCTGAGAAATTGTACATGTGTACAGCAGTGGTCAAAAAAGGTTACTGTAAGCTTGAGGTCTTGTTCTGTAAGGAAGTACAGGGCGAGGGGCGTGTTGATAGTTCAAATGGTTAACTGTGCACCCTGTGTCACAAGAGAGTATAGCGCAGAAAGCTCATCTGTTTTTCAAACAGGCAAAACGTCCGTTAGGGGTTTATGTTGACTCCAAAGGTGCGTGTTCCTAAAGGTGGTCTCCGGTGTCCGCTGCCGCGAGCCAAGGGAATTCTGAAAGGGGATCCGCAAAACACGAAGCGGAGGGGGAGGTTCACTGGGGGGACAATGCTCCTATAGGCGCTGCTATGATGCGACCTGGGGATCGGCGGCTTAGAAACCTGAGTTGGTCGACAAGAGACTCCAACGGGAGAAGTAGATGAAGGCTCAAGGGTGCTTACCTTTACTTCCCCAGAGGTGGAACTCAACCTGCAGGATAAATACCAAGCCGGGAGCCCGCCTTGGCAGGTCTCACTACTGTACCAATTAACTGCATAAATTAAATAAAAATGATAATAATTCTACCGTCCCTTAAGGATACTGTAGCGCACGTGGGCGGAATTATGCACCCCGTGGCCGCGCTAATAAAATACGAGGCCTCCTTAGGAATATTATACCATAAAGCCACACCACCATACTTCCTTAGGAGCCCCTGTACTATATACCGCATTTCCTAAATTGCACCACGTCTTCAAGGTGCATCTTTCTATTCCTTGATCCCCAGGGAGGCTCCTGTCGGTGTTGAGGCCAATTCGGCCTCCGGCGATTGGCACGTTCTCCGCTTCAGTCGTTCCTCCCTTCCTTCATACTCCTGCGCGGCGTATTGCCGCGGGCTCGCGTTTCATTCCTTGCGGCGTTTGTGGGCCCTTCTCCCCCTTAACCCAGCTGCACCTCCTCCTTCTTGGTTTCAACCGTTGGTACTGCTGCGTTAGTCAGCGGCGCGAGTGTCCGCGTCTTCCGGCGTGCTGTGCGCGGTGCAAACGCGCAACTTCCGTGGACGCAGCGTATGTCAGTCTCGAGGGGATACCGACCCCCTGGAGGCACTCGCCACTCCAATTCCTTCGAGGCTTCTTCTTTTGGAAACACCTGCTCCCTTGCGTCCGCTCATCCAATCTCCGAGAAGAAGCAAGACTCATAATCCTTTCGTCCGCATCACCGTCGTTCTTCGTTGGATATGAACGCGCGCCTTGCTATGGTTCTCCATACCTTGCCTGACTCCGGTCGCCCGGCTTCTCCTCGAATCCTACGATGGCGTCTTGACGCGGCTCCCTCCTCGGTGGGGCATATATCCGCGGGCCATTCTCCAAGCAGTGTCAAATCTCTCTCCTCAGGTGCTACCACGCATTCGGTTGCCATCCATCCAGCTTCCTACATCTTCGGCATGTCATCTCCTACTCCTCCGCGTACGTCTCCTTCGAATCCTGAGAAGTATCACACCTCGACCGGTGCACTGTTTTGTCCAGGAGAGCATTTCAATCATCGCACCACGCGGGTCTTTTTCCTGTTCCACGATAGGCGCGTGAGTCTCCCGTGTCCCGTGGAGGATTACATTCACCACTTCGGCCCATACCTTCAGGCGATGCGCTTCCGCGCCGTACCGGAGGTTGGGTGGAATGACCAGTACCGGAACCACGTGGATGCATATCGCTCTCACTGGTTTCCTACTCCGCTGCACGGTGACAACGCTCCAACCCCGGTGGGACATTGCGATACTCCACACTTGAGGTGCGTTGAGGAACAAGAGGTCCAGGCGCGACTCCAGGTACTGCTCCACAGGGAGAGCTCGCACCAGAAAGCGGGGCGACCCGGAAGCATTGCCGATGGGCGCTCTGCCCTCGCGGTGTTGCCCTTCGATCCCCCATACGATCGCCTCTACTGGCTCAATCGGAGTCAATGGGGGACGCACCTCGCAGGCGAGACTCGAGTACGCACCGCTTTTGGGTACTTCTATGGTTGGCATAACATAGATTTCCATGACATGCCTTCCGGGCAGCGTCCCGAGTAGTACTTAAAGGTGAACGACTCCTGGAGGAACCACTGGGTATCCCCGCACCTCTGCGTGGTGACGCCCATGATCTTCGCGTATCACACATCCGAGGTCTTGGATGCCCAGGACTCTTTAGGGCGGTTTGTCATGTTGGTCTCCTCTACGGAGATCGCAGTTGGCACCCTGATGGCGTATCTCCAAACGGCGTACGAAGGCGTAACCTCCTATACTCGATGCCGCGACGGCCGCCTTTACAGGGACTCGTCGTATCAGCCGACCGCCGGGCATTTGCTGCGCGTGTCGGCGTCCATCATACGGGTCCTGCACTCCTTTGGCATTCAAAACTTGGTTTAGGCCACCGCACGGAGTGAGGCCGAGGCGGAGACGCTGTTGGATTACAACCTTCAGGTGGCGTTAGGTGACACGCTGGGTTTCCTCTGGTACGACTACGGCGAGAAAAACTTCCACGCCATTGTGAAGAGTCCAAATGGGGACGATGACGGGCGAGCATACCCTTTCTTTCCCCGTCCGGCGCCTTCTTGGGTTCCTCAGGTGCCACGGCCCCGAGTACTCGACTACGACCCCTTGATGGAGAGCCTGGCACATGATGCCCCCCATCGGTTACCGGCTCCGTTCCAGGAAATGGGCGCACCTCCTGAGGTCATAACTCTACGGCCATCCGCTGTGCCGAGTGCTCCGGCAGTGGTAGCCGCCATGTCTCCCATGGAATACGACGAGATTGCTCCCGTCCCGGTACCTTAGGCCTCAGTGGTGTAACTCCGATTGCGAAGCGTCTCTGCGCCTCTTCTTCGGCTTCGCCAACGGAGCGTTCCAGTCCCCGCACCGCCGTCACCTCCGGTGTCACCGACTCCGTCCCTGGCTTTGCCCACCTCCACTGCCGAGCCTATGGAATCCCGTCGGAGAGCCCCTGTCCCAGCTGGTCCGCCGTCCGTGGCTCCTTCCGTGGCGGTTGTTGTGCCGTCAACGGAGGTGGCGGCATCGGGTGCAACGTCGGGATGAGTCTCCTCTGGGGTTCTGGAGGCAGCCTTCCAGGACCTGGTGCAGGCTTGCCTGGTGACAGGCCGTCCTGCTTTGGGTTCCCCTGTAGAGGCTCTGCGCAGGGCGCGTGCTTTGGTGGCAGAGCTTCACAAGGCCCGGACAGACCGAGTCTCGATGGCGGTCATTAGAGAAAGCCTATCAGCGTTCTTCGATAGCCAAGCGCTCACAACGAAAGTGCGCCTCGAAACGGAGTATTCAACGAGATTCGGTGACCTGTAGGTAATAGAGCCGTTGCGAATAAAAGACCCTTCGAATGGAGCAGAAGCTCCATGAACGGTAGTTCCAATATGACCCAGGTAGTGCCCGCGTGCTCAGTGACACGAAGTGCAGCCACGGGAGCATGCGAAAAGTGAGCAATGGCATCCTGGAGGCGATAGACTGCGGAGACGAAAAACATCTCCGGTTGGGGGTTCCCTCCCCCTTTCCTAAACGGAAGCGCCTATGTGGAGAGGCGTTTCCGCACCAGACTGGCGTGGTATCGCCTAAGGACGTTCTCCGGGATATGTTCCGGAGGTTCTTCCGTGTCTCCCTTCTAGGTGTACCCATACCAGCGGACATGGTATAGTATTACTGCAGGGTTTCGTGGATGGGACACGATATGGTCCACCGCGGAGAGGATGTCACCTTCTGGGGTCAGGATGGCATCGGGAGCCTGCAGTCTTGGTTCACCTAGAGCGGTGATGCGATTCCCAGTATCCTGTGGTGTCGTCGCGCCTGAGAAGGTAGGATGAGAAATCTCCGTGCGTTGTCCCTGAGGTGGTACGGCGGGCATTACTGAGAGATGGGGCGTCGGGACTTTCGTCACCCTATCGCGGGATATGACGTCTCTGAGCCCGCTCACCTCAATGGCGACAGTATCCCTATAGATGGCCAGGACTTTGTAGGGCCCTGAAGTGGTCGGCGCTAACTTGCACGTGACGTCCGGGGGTTCGGTGGATTTTTCCCCGGGTTTGTCGAAGAAAACCTCGTCGCCTTCCTTCAGGTGAGGGCCTCCTATCACCTTCCGGTCGAAGTCCTGCTTGTATCTTTTCTGCGATGCGTGGGGTCTCTTTTTTGCGAGGGAGAAGGCGTTCTCATATCTCCTTAGGATGGAGCGTTTGGCTTGCGCCGCTGTTGGCGCCTGTGGCCCATCCGCCGGGTGCGCCGTGGCGCGTGCCGCAATGTCGGCACTTGGCGGGATGCGCGAGAGCACCGGATTGAGAGGAGTGGTCCCCGTGGAGCAATGCGCCTGCAGGATATATGCAAACATGAGGGGGCCCACATATGCGTCCCAATCCTTCTGGTGGTCCGAGATGTAGTGATTCAGACTCGAGACGATGCTCTTGTTGAAGTTTTGCGCCTGTCCGTTTGTCTGGTGGTGATAGGCAGTCGTAAACAACTGTTTCGTCCCCAGCATTCCGAAGATGGAGCTGAAGAGCTTCGCCGCAAACTGGAGGCCATTGTCCGTAAGGAGGTACAACGTTATCCCGTAGGGGTAAACCTAATGCTCCAGAAAGGAGTCGGCAATTACTGCTGCAGTGGTGTTCGGGAGGGGGATGGCACGCGTGATCTTGGAAAAACGATCCGTGATCACGAGGATAAATCGGTGCCCTCGCTCCGTCTTGGGGACTGTTTGGAAGGCGTCCTTAGCCATTTCCGGGCAATAGAACTCCCTCTGCATCGTGAAATACATCCGAGATCCATCGGGGTGCCCGAAGAGGCCAGGATAGTACGAGAGATACAAAACTCTCGCCTGTAGCTTTCTCGGGATCACCTTTTGGAGAGCTCCATCCAGGGAGGCGCGGCGTACAAGCACGCCGTCTCAATCAACGTCGAATGACGATATCAAACTCCCCACAGTGGCGAGGCACTCCTTGCAGTACGCATCTGTACTCTGTTCCTTCAGCAACTCTGCTACAGTAGTGAGGAGAACGTCCTTCTCCTCCTCAACAAGAGCCATTACCTCAAGGAGTCCGCTATTGTAACACAGTACCTCGCAAACCCTGATGCCTTGACCCAAGGCACATAATGACAGGTGACCGCCAATTGTGGACATCGTGTCAATTAAATCGTGACGGTAAGTAGTTAGGAATTAGAACCTTCTTTGGTATTTACGGCTGTCGCTGCTCTGCAGTCGGCAAGAGGGGGGACGTGGAGCTTTGAAGTGAGGAACTAAGTATCCTGGTCCACGTAAAATATCCTCAGTCATGGGACCGGTGACTCACCGCGACGCGCTTCCATCTTCGATGAAAAATGCTCACAACGTTTTCATGTTTCGAAACTACGCAAGTACAAGAAACCGCTTGGACGCAAGGGGCAATTGTCAGTACATATCAACGCAGATGAAACTGTAGAGCAGGAAGTGTTTGCGATTCTCGACAAGAAGCGGGAGAACCGTCGCGTATACTACTTGGTACAGTTTGCACACGACCCTGTTTCGGAAGCTGTATGGATGACCAGAGGCGAACTGAAGAACTGCCAAGACTTGCTTCATGAGTATGAGACATCGACGAGGACGTCAACGAGGACGTCGAATTTAAGAAAAGGGTGAGTGTAACACTGTACCTCGCAAACCCTGATGACTTGACCCAATGCACATAATGACAGGTGACCGCCATTTATGGACATCGTTTCAATTAAATCGTAGCAGTAAGTAGTTAGCAATTAGAACATTCTCTAGTATTTAAGGCTGTCGCTGCTCTGCAGCCGGCAAGAGGAGGGACGGGGACCTGGACATTGGGGGGAGTAAAAGACGAACCACTCGACCCACAGAGGAGGATAGAGAACCGATCGACACTCTGTTCCACTTGGTAGCATCGCCACGAACCAATCGACGAACGATGCCGGACAGACCGTCGCAGATACCGAGGCCGAGGACACATTCGGCTGCAAGGATTGCATTACGACCTTCGCAAAGTTTCGCACTGCCGGAGATGCCGATGAACACATCCCCAGTACCGGAGAATGTCCAGGAAATCGATCAGGGCATATCCATTGAAACAGCTGCCAGGATACAAACAATGCAATAACTGTTGCAGAGCATGCATGGGCTGATCGAAGCACAACAGGCCCAGATTGCACAGCTCACCAGTGAAGTTCCGCCAGCTCGAAATGCGGTTTAAGGAGCCGCTTCAGCTGAGATTCATTAGCTAGGTACTGCGATGAACACCCCACCAAGCGCTTCAACGAAGATACCCGCCAATCCGTTCTATCACGGGATCCCGCAATGAACAAAACTCGACCAAAGTGAGAGCTTTCATCTACAACGTGAAGAAGGTGGGAAAGCTGGGAAAGATGACAGATTCCAGCATTCTGGACCTTGCAGACTGTTACCTAAGAGACCGGGCTGCGACATGGATGATGAACTTAGAAGCAAACGATCGTAAGCCGAAGACCGTGTCAGACTTACAAGAAGCTTTTTCAAGGAATTTATGCAAGCTGATGAGAAGGCTAGAGCTAAGCCAAGGCTCATAAAGCACAGACTGAGGAAATCAGTCGATTGGTATGTATCGACGTTTCGCGACTCGGTGGAGATCTGTCGTACATCTTCATCGGAAGCATATTTGTTTTTCTTTAATGGATGGACTGATGAGATCAAAGAAAAATTCGCGAAGAAGTACCCCACCGGAGAGCCTGAGAGCTTGCATGACGTGTATGAGCACACAAGAACGCTGGAAATAGCCATGCAATGGAACAGCAAATCCACAAAACGTGGTACGGACCGCTCCAGCAAGACCAATAAGGATCGTGAACCAGCCCAGAAACGAGAAAACAAGAAGGAGGGTGCGACTAAAACCAAGACAAAGAACCGAGAAAATGATGCACTGTATTGGGGATCGGCCGAGGATGGGGAGAGGAGTTTGTATCGCAAGAACGCACGCTGCTACGATTGCGGTGGGAAGTACACGCCGTCCCACACGTGTACTGATGACTCTGGAAATGGAAAGACAACCGACGCTCACGATTCCTCAAACGAGTAGTGCCGTCCCTCGAGACGGCGAATGAAGATGACATATCTCCCGAAGTGTCATTAAGGCTGGCACCACTGAATACAGCCACGGACGAGTGCAACATGTTTTATGAATGCACCGTGAATGCACAGAGAGTAATCCGAGACCTCGAACCAGGCGCAACTCACTGTTTTATAGATCCAAATGTGGCTAAACGACTTGATCTTACGATGATGCGCGTGGAAAATGACGTTGAGTTCGGCAACGAATCAATGACCACAGCGCAGCGGAAGACAATGGCCATACTGAATTTTGCAAACGTCACAAGCACGGAAGAAATTTATGTTTTACCAATAAAGGGGGACATAAAGTTTGTTATGGGAAGGAAATGGTTGCGGACACACAACCCGGATATTGACTGGCGCACAGTGTGGTACTGTCAGCCCTTCTCTCGAGGTAGTAAAGCACAATGTCGGATAGGAGTTTTTGTTGACTCCAAAGACGCGTATTCCTAAAGGTGGTCTCCGGTATCCGCTGTCGCGAGCCGGGGGAATTCCGAAAGGGATCCGCAAACACCAAGCGGAGGGGGAGGTTAACTGGGCGGACAATGCTCCTACAGGCGCTGCTATGATGCGACCTGGGGATCGGCGGCTTAGAAACCTGCGTAGATGGACAAGAGACTCCAACCGGAAAATTGGAAGAAGACTCAATGGTGCTTCGCTTTACTTGCCCAGAGGTGGAGCGCAACTGGCAGGTTAAATATCAAGCCGGGAGCCCGCCTCGGCAGGTCTCGCTACTGTGCTAATTACCTTCATAAATTATCTAAATTAAATAATAATTCTACTGTACCTCAAGGATACTGCAGCGCACGCGGGCGAGATTATGCACCACGTGGCCAAGCTAATAAATTACGAACCCTCCTTAGGAATATTATACGTTAAGGCCAAACCACCCTATTTCCGTAGGTGCCACTGTACTACACACAGGTTGCGTCTGAATCAAGAAAGCTGATGATTCAACGAATATTCTGCACTCTGAGAATGCAAGACCAAGCAGGAACGCGATCACGTTCAAAAAGATTTCGATCAAGACAATGAAAAAGCTCTTGCGGAAACGGAAGGCAGAGCTATTTGCAGTCAGGATTCAGCCCAGAAAGAACAGTATGACTGTGTCCCCTGACGTTTCAGACTTGGAGACTGAATTCCAGGACGTTTTTCTGGATGAACTACCAGACACTCTGCCACCAAAGCGTGGCATTGACTTTAAGATCAACTTGAAGAAGGACCACGCCCCTCCCGTAAGGCCAGTGATCCGACTTTTTCAAGATGAGTTATTGGAACTCAAGCGACAGTTGCAGGTGTTTCTATCTAAAGGACTCATCCGCCCGTCTAGCTCGCCGTATGGAGCCCCAGTATTTTTTGTGAAGATGAAGGGGGGTGACCTTTGAATGGTTTGTGACTACCGGGCGTTAAACAAGATAACCATACCAGACTCAAACCCAATACCACTGATTTCTGAAGCGATTGATCACTTTTGTGAAGCAACGATCTTTTCTAAGATAGACCTATTGGGGGCCTATCATCAGGTGCGGATCAGAGAAGAGGACATACCGGAGACAGCGATTCGAACCCGGTATGGATCATTTGAATGGGGGGCTCTTTGATTTGGATTGATGAACGCTCCAGCACGTTTCTCGAGACTATTTTCCACACTACTGCGAGACTTAAACGGAGATTGTATGGTCTTGTTTGTGGATGACGTGTTGGTCTACAGTAGGTCAAAGGAGGAACATGAAAAGCACCTGAGGCGGCTTTTTGAAATTCTTGGATCAAACAGACGGTACGCGAAGCACTCAAAGTGTGTTACTGGAGTTATCTAAGTCGACTTCCTTCGCTATACTGTATCAGCAGACTGCATTGCCATGCAGGATCGTTTGAGGAATGCAATACTAAAATGGCCCACATCTGTATCCGTACGAGAGGTGCAGCAGTTTATTGGCTTGGCAAATTACTACAGAAAGTTTATTAAGGACTATATCAGGATACGGCGGCCAGTGAGCGACATCGTTCGAGGAAAACAGTTTGAAAGGGGGTATGAATAACAGAAGGCGTTTGACAAACTGAATACTGCCCTCACATCCGCACCCGTATTGGCTCACCCATCGTCAGAGAAGGAATTTGTATTATCTACTGACGCATCGAAGTACGCCGTTGGTGCTACGCTTGAACAGGACGCCCGACCAATCGCATACCTCTCACACAGACTGTCCACAGCGGAAAAAAACTGGGACACAGGCGATCGAGAATTACTGGCTTTCATGATCGCACTTCGCGAATGGGTCATTTACTTGTAGGGAAGGAAGTTTACTTTTAAGACAGACCACGAACCAATCAGGTACTTGCAGACAAAGGCCCGACTCTCCGGCCGACAAGCTCGATGGCTTGACGTCTTGCAGTCATCCACGTATGGAACCGAACACGTACCAGGTAAAAAACACATCGTTCCTGACGCCCTAAGCAGGAGACCGGATCAACAGGCTGCTTTGCAATGAATCGAGGTGATGAACGACGAATTGCTGCAACACATCAAGACAGGCTATGAATACGACGATTTTCCTAAGCAGAGGATTCATTTTCCGTACAAACAAGTTGATAAGAACAACAGAGTTACGCATCAAGAGTCGAACATTGAACTCAAAGACGAATACCTACTGTGGAAGGGTACTGGCAGTACTAGACTGTATGTTCCCGACAATCAGATACTGCGTATTGACATGATTGAGCAATTCCATGTCCCCGCTCACTTGGAACTGAAAAAATGTACGCAAGGATGGCGGAACATATCTATTGGCCTGGCATGTACAACGATACGGAAAAGTTCTGATCCGCATGTCATGATCGTCAAGTGAACAAGTTTCCAAACACAGGACCTCAAGGGAAGCTGCAGTCTCATGAGATACCAGCAGAGATATGGGATGTCATAACCATGGACGTTTTGACTGAACTACCACGTTGTAGTGCTAGATGTGACTCTGTGTTCGTCATAGTTGAGAAACTTTCGAAGCGGGCGATATTTTTTCCTACGACGAAGGAAGTGACAGCTGCTAGAGCCGCTTAATTGCTGCACGACGAGGTATTCAGCAAGCACGGAATACCTGTCAAGATGATATCCGATCGAGACCCGAAGTTTAAGTCAAACTTCTGGAAAATCTTGGTTCACCTTTTAAACGTCAAACTCAACTTATCTACTAGCGATCACCCTCAGACGGACAGACAATCTGAAGTGATGATCAAAGTTTTGCGTAACATGATCCGAAAGACCATCCAAGAAGAAAAGGAAAGCTGGCATGAGATACTTTCCACAATGGAGTTTGAGTACAACTCTTCAAAAAATGCGAGCACGGGACTAACACCGTTCGAAGTTGATCTGAGAAGGATCCCACACAACCTAGAGACAAGAATAATCGAAGCATGTGGTGTTAAATGTCAAAGCGCAGCGAAGTTGGTAGATAAGAGAAATGCCTTTCGTGTTTTAGCACGGGAAAATTTAGCTGTCGCGCAGGCAAGGCAGCAACATTATACAAATCTCAAGCAAAAAGAGATCACATTTAAAGAAGGGGATTGGTTTTCTTGCGAAGCGAAGACTTGAGTGCGTTCAGCAGAGCTGATTTACCTGCAAAGTGGGGAACAAAATATCTTGGTCCATTTAAAACAACTTCAGTCATGGGACCGATGACTTACCGCGTCGAGCTTTCACCTTCGATGAAAAATGCTCACAACGTTTTTCATGTTTCGAAACTACGCAAGTACAAGAAACCGCTTGGATGCAAGGGGCCATTGTCAATAGTTATGGACGCAGATGGAACTGTAGAGCATGAAGTGTTTGCGATTCTCGATAAGAAGCGGAAGAACCGTCGCGTATACTACTTGGTACAGTTTGCAGACGACCCTGTTTTGGAATCTGTATGGATGACCAGAGGCGAACTGAAGAACTGCAAAGACTTGCTTCATGAGTATGAGACATCGACGAGGTCTTCGAATTTAAGAAAAGGGTGAGTGTAACGCAGTACCTCGCAAACCCTGATGACTTGACCCAAGGCACATAATGAGTGGTGACCGCCATTTATGGACATCGTGTCAATTAAATCGTATCAGTAAGTAGTTAGGAATTAGAACCTTCTCTAGTATTTAAGACCGTCGCTGCTCTGCAGCCGGCAAGAGGGGGGACGGGGACCCGGACCTGGGGGGGGGAAAAAAAGACAAACGACTCGACCGACCGAGGAGGACAGAGAAACGATCGACACTCTGTTCCAACATGCCTTTTGCTGGCTCTTGTGTCAACATGTATCGCCTTCGAAAGAGCAAGAGAAACGTTCTGGGTTTTCTGTTTCTTCAAGCCTTTGTGTTGAGTGTGACCGTGTTGTTGAAAATCTTAGCCCCATCGGCGTTTCAGAATCAGAAAGAGTTAATGTCAATCGCAACCAAACTTTGCCGGTGATGCACTTTGACGTCAGCCTGGAAGAAGTACGGCTCAAATGCATTTTGGAGCAGCAATGCGGAGAGTAGTCTCACATTTTGCCTCAGGCGGAGAAACGATGCAGGTACGAAGAACTGGAAGGAGTCCTGACGCGCTTATTCTGGAAGAAAGGAAGTGGAGTCTTGATTACCCAGTCGTTTCGGCACTGTTTCAGAGAAATATAAACCTAACATTTTCGGATGGTTTCAAAAATGATATTGAACACTCTAATATATTCACAGAGTTCACAGCAGCGGACATGGCTGACTACATATTAAAAGTAGAAGATGATATCACACCTACTTGATCCAGTGTAAAAGGTCCATTATTCTCAATGGGTATGGTTCACCGCACGACCGACGGAAGCCGTCAATTCGATAGTTATGCTTTTTTTCATTTGCTCTTTGCAGGAACCGATTATAGTACTTGCGGAATCAAAAACTTTTCATGTTGAGTGTCACATTGCAAACCTTGCAAAAAGTACTAGAGAGAATTTGGGTTTGTTTTAACGGTACATACTAGCGCTCGACTACTTAAAGGTCTTTGGGATGTCTCCGGGGGACTTTCTATTTTACTTGGTCAAAATCTGGGTAATGGCATTTGATTTGGCTGATGTTCTAGATTGTGAGGCGTGCGGAAATATTTGCGTAGGGTAAACACCCACTTCGAAACTTTCAAGAACGTCTTTGGCTATTTTAGGTTGTCTTGCCTTTATTGGTGCCTCGGCTTCATAATGTTTGGAGACACGCGGAACTATGAATTGGGACGGATCCTACCAGAGAGTTATAAATCTGGCTGCCTATTCAGATTTGATCGGGTTCCAAAACAGAAAATTATTTAAAGCTCATCCGAAAACAGACGTGGTGATGAAACCATTACATGATGAATCAGCGACTATGGCATACCGGATCCATGTGATTTCGCGGGAAAATGTGTCAGATGTTGTGCCCAGAGCGGCCAAGAACCTGATCCGCTGATCGACAAGTACGCGATATTATAAAACGCTGCCTTTAAACGGGATTCTCGATGGCGCAAGAGTCCTGTTGGTGTTGCTTCTGATCGTGTCTGATGCTTCACTGCAGAAAGAAGACAAGTACGCTGGGTTGCTTTGGACCGTTGAAGTCAGTGTTAATGAGCCTCCTAGCGGCAAAATTCTTTGTCGCATGAAATCTTCTTATTATTCGCTATCGCACTGATGATATATCTCGTTATGAGTTTGCATTTGTTGTGCCCAGAATAGCTGTGAGTCATATCCTTGTTTGCTTTTTCTTTTGTATCTCTGTGTAATCCATTCTTCCCGGAAACTCCTCTCAAAGCGCCACTTGCTTTCAAATCCTCTACAACCATCATCCTTGCAGCGAATTGCACCACAATGCCTGGTATTACGGTGCCTAACGTCATGCAAAATTTGCTATTCTGTTAAATATGTGACTTTTGTTGATATCAATCATCCAAACCCATTGCAACCTTCGAGCGAAGCACTCATATTTGAGCTGGAAGAGAGTTCAGATGAGGCCAAATAGATGGTTCAACTTAAAAAGCACAAAATAAGAAAACCGACTGTGTGATATTGTTCTAGTAGCTGCGTTTGACGACTCGATCTGAATTACACAAGGAATGAAAAGTAATTAGAGTACATGATTTATATTCGAGATTCAACAAGCTTTTATTTTTATAGGATAATCACCGTTATCCAACCCTAAAGGACAAGCTTGCCGAAGCAGAGGCTTGGAAAAATCGGCTCTAGGAGGAGTGCCATGCTTTTCGAGAAGTGCTGTGGTCGAAAAAAGTGTGTTTGTATAGTAGTTTCAGCTGATCTGACGAGGTTCGCTCGCCAAGCCAAACCGATACAAAATGTTCCGATCGGCTCACAAATTAAGATGATTTTTGTGCAGTAAATGGCTGTTATGTAGTTTCAGGCTGCAAGCACTTTAACTTTTGCAATCATTCAATAATTTCTTTTGCGCATCGCAAAATCAATTTGTTCACACTCCATTTGGAACATTGCTTACATGAGCAACGATTTCGGCGAAAACCTTTAGAAGGTACGCGTTCTTCAAAAGAATGGGGTTTCCCTCGGTGCTCAGAACGTACGTAAGACTTTGACAGTGGTTGTGGGCAGAAACTATGTTCGTTTGGTATATCTCTACGATACCCAGAGACGAATCCTTGGACCTCGAAGATTTGACCCACTACACAGATATGGGTGCTTTTGATAACAATGTTCCTCTCTTGTTTGTAGAGCAGAATCAGGTGGGTCGGGCTCATTTCACGGAATATTCCATCGCCAATTAAAAGTTGGAATATCTCCTACATTGCAACGATTCTGAGGTACTTTGGCGCCGAGACGGCTGTCGCCTGCTTCTCTCATTTCTCGTCAACCTCACCGCGCGTGCCGCACAACTCCCTGTAGCTGCTGAAAAGCGATGCAACCCCCCAATCATTTAAATTCCATCGCTACAACCAACGCTGCATCCCTGATCATCTGTGATTCTGCTGCCTCTGCCAAAAGATATGTTCTTTAAACACGTGGACCCGTGGGCACTGGGCAGGCCCCGCGTCAGGACCTCAGCATCACGTGCTGGGCGGCGGCATGGGCTGAAGCATGGCGTCAGACACGGCTACAAGGCAGTGGAAGAACCGCAGACCTAATAACCCGAATGGAGCTCTTGAACCTCGGTCGTTGTTCCGACATACTGGTCGAAAAACAGATATCTGAAAACTTGATTAATGTACACCCATCTCTCTGAACCAAATCACCCATGGATTTCAGAAATTTTACCCCCATCAATGCGTTGGTTTTTTTAAAAATCAAAATTCTCTCATCACAAGGCTGAATGACTCGCAGCCAATCAGAGGTAAGCATATAGATTGAACACCTTGTCAATACATGCGCTTTGAACGGGTAAGGGAGGTCCTCCTGGGTAACAGTCTGTCCCCATCTCGTGACAAAACGTTCCGATTGACAAGCGGACGTCTCCATTGATGTTAAAAGTAGCTTACATAAAGTGTGATGGCGAGCTTATATCAATTCGGACTGCATGATATCAAATTGGACCCCTTTTTTCGATACCAACGGCGTTTACATGACACACAATTCATATGCTGTTCGTTGATTGGCTGGAATTTTGCTCAGCAGTGCGAGGAACAAGTTTCAGAAAAGTTCGGTGCAATAGCGAGTCGCTATTCACCGAAATTGGTGTCCAGCCGTAAGTGAGGGAACGCATCTTATTTCTTTATGCCTCGTTATCTGCTCTGAATGTTTATGTAGCCCATTCATATCGCACAGGAAAGATGACCAAAAACAGTCTAGAAAAAAATCCTGGTAGTCGTACAGTACAAAGCTCTCTTCTGTTGATGAGCTAGAAGTGAGGTGTTTTGCCAAGGACATGAAGCGAATGGACTTGTCGATGTAACCACGTTGTTACAGAGACAGGCTGTTAGTATCCTTTACTCTGCACTCTCGCCGGGCAGTTCATCCACGCAACTCGGAGGTGCGCGAATCTCGCGAAGAGTACTATTGAAGCACCCAGGACCTTCGGCCTTTCGGCCGGGTCCGAGCAAGAGAGGCACACACGAGAGTGTGGTTTTCACTTTTCCCTTCTTCGGTCCGTTTAACCGGTGATCGCACCGCGCCACGCCTCCGCTCCGCGCGATCCTCTGCACCCTCCATTCCATTACGCACCTACTCCGCGTACAGTACGCTCCCGATGTCTGAGCACGCACCACATGAAACGCTCACATCATCAGTACAGCAAGCAATCAAAATTGCGTTGTAAGTTGTATGCATGTGGCTTTGTAACCCTTACTCGTTTAATGACTGGGGGTGGCGTCACAATGAGACAGCCACGCAGCCGTATCTCGGACATATGCAGCGAGAAGTTACCCATGTCCACTGACTGGAACAGTCCGCAAGTAGCGATGGAAATTTCGCTGAAACATGTTTGCCCAAATTTATGTACCAATAATGAACCGGGTACGCAACACCCATTTATATTTATTCGTGAAGACAGAACAAATCCATGGCTCGCTGTATTCGTGTCCAGGGTGATGTTTTGAAAAAAACTGTGTCCACTGGAGTGGTATTGTCGTGTCGCTTGACCTCACACCTGACGGCGGTAATCTCGGTCCGCCGGACCAATGGCTTTTTCGACGAGCGTAAAAAGAAGTGCAATTAGTTTACATCGCATAACTTATTTTGAGTGCTGACAATGAAGCAATGCATTGATATCACAATCGAAGAGAATGATAGCAGATCGGATTAATGCAATAAAATAAATTGGTCTTTACTTTTTGCCACCTGATTTCGCGGTCATTGCACGTAGAATGACGCACTGTTACAGCGATAAAAAGAAACTCAATCTCCCAATCAGGGGTGTGTGTTGCCCATCGCGGTTCTACATGGTTTGCTAAAACCACCATTCCAATGAGTCCGTAATTTTGTAAAACAAGGGCAGTATTCGTGCACTCAATCAAAAAATTAGACCCCCAGCTGCAGCTCGAGACCCAATTTGATTTGGTCTCATGCCCCGATATCTGTCCTCGTCTTTCAACATCAGTCGTACGTGTCGATGTCAATGTCTAGGGTTTCTCCTTGAGACAGCTTGGAGGTTCACTTACATGTTTGTAATTTGGAAAAGAGGTAGGACAGGCAGAATGGCTTTCTTATCGAAGCATATGCTTTTCACTACGTGCTGAACATCTCTCTAGCATCACTTTGCTCTTTTTTTTTGGGTCGCAGAACATATCATAGTCAAGCCATACCGCAAGAAAGACGCCTGATATCTCATTCACATGTCTGGGTATGTCCATGGCATGCCCACAGCGTGAGCGCTTTCCTGAGCAGGAACAATTCCTTTTGTGGTAGTCGACCAGAACTATTTCCCTGGACACGACAACCGCCGACATTTGAACAGTAGTTCTGTCGTAGTGGGTGTAAAACAACTTAGCCATGCAAAATGGAATGCTCAGCAAGTTGGTTTCGAGATCACAGACATTCATACCTACACACTTCATGGTTTCCTTGCCCATACCGCTTCATATACTCGACATTAGTCAATGCCCCGATGACCTAGATGCCGGAGATCACGGGCGCCTATTTCTCAGTCATTCCCAACAACAGAATTTTTCTTTTTCTTTTTTGAAACAGCCAACAGGCGGCGCATCCAGAAGTATCTGACCGAGCAACACCTGCTGGACATTCAGGAGGAGCCCAGATACAAAATGGAAGCAGAGAAAAGCTCCTCTGATACAAAATGTAAGCAGAAAAAAGCTCACCCTTCAATACAGTACAACACTTGAAATCTTTTGGAATGGCAGCTGTCGCTTGCTAGCGTTAATTTACACAGTCGAATATTAAATATTAAAGTGGAGAACAGCGAACAGTTTTATAGGTTTTTGACAAGCATTTACACCACGTAGGGTACCAACATCTCAAGCCTTCCGTGGCAGCCTCAGATATGTCATATATGCTGAGAGCCCTTATTTTCTGCTTGGACGTCGCATGGGGTACACGCTCATATCTAAGCGCAGGTATATGATGCAAGCAGCAGAGACCGACCCAGAAGCAAAATGGGTACGCATCTTTGCACTGTATTCTTCCTTCGGTTCTTCCGCCCCAAGATTTCTCAGATAGGATTCTCAATCCACTATAAAAAGGCGTGATCGAGTCTCAGTGTTCGACGAAGATACGCCACAAGCATCAGACACTGCTCTCCATTATCCTGAGACACCGATCATCAGTTTCCGTGCAGTACATCACAATGATTCGTAGCTTGAACGCGGTACTTCTCGTTCTTCTTCTCGGCAGGCTCGCATCATCTGTGACAGGTTCCGGATCCTGTGCAAACTTGGATCTTTCGTTCTCTACCAGCTTTGATCTTACATACGGCAGGGATAACTTTGGCGGAACGGCGACAGCCGTTTTGGATAACGGGTACCTCACGGTAACGTACAACGCAGCAAGTGGATGTAAGCTCATCGACACCGTACATGTGAACTTGGTTTCGATACCAACTACTTTGGGCAGTTCGACGACTCCAGTTCCCGGCCGATTCCCGTGTAAAATGTCCGCATATGGGAGTTCAAAGACTATTCGCTGCCCCATCGGCTCGTTTGATATTGACAATTGTTGCGCCGACACCTTCCGTTTGTTTGCACACGCTGTTTTGGACTGCGGCGGTGATGAGGAGACCGCTTTTGGCGGCTCAGACAGCTGCACCACGAGGCGATGGTGCTTCTACGAGGACGTGCCGGTAACAGTTGACTGCCCCATCTGTCAGGCATGCTCATCTGCTGCACGCAGCTGTCAACCTGTGGACAGTGACCCGCTTTGCTCCGGTGAAGAATGCAAGGATACAACGACGGCGGTGCAACTCAGCTGTCAGTCTGGCATGTGCAAAGAGACATTGATCGAGAACTGCGACGAATGCGATAAGTGCGAAGAGAGTGGTTCATCCGCATCCTGCGTTTTTGACTCCACCAGCCCGCAACGTGATGTATGCACAACTTGCGGCGAGAAATGCGTGCCGCAAATGGACGGCTTGGGCGCGTGCGAGCAACAGTGCGATCCGGAGGATACCTGCACAGAAGGTGCGGGGGATAACGATGATGTGTGCACGCCGCCTAAGCCTCCAGGGTGTACCATGGACGATGACTGCCCCTCCGGCGAGAACTGCATAAATGGTGAATGCATTCCGCAAGGCGATTGTGGGCAGGCAAAGCAAGCGTTCTGTGATGCCTTCTTTGCATCGTTGGGTGGTCAGGGCGGTAGGGGCAAATGCTGCCCCGACTCGTCTGGCTGCGTGAAGGATTCACTTAAGCTTGGAACCAACTCAGTGTGTAGCACAGAGTGCGGTGGGACTTGTGATCCGGATGCCATTTCCGGTGGTACCTCTATTAACGAGGTGTACTGCGTGTTCGGTGACCCTCCAGTAACCCTGTCGCTGCCGGCATGCACATCGTAGATCCATTTTAATGTTTAGGGTTTTGAACTGTGCATATCATATTTGGGTTAAATTGAGTGAGGTACCATGTGCTGAACTGTTTGGTTTGTTTTATGCGCAAGACTTTTTCGCAGAACATTCTATGTCGTCGATCTTTCGAATCCATGCATTTCATGATCTAGAACAACCAAAATGAATTGCTTCTATATGTTTTTGAGGATGAGCTGAACAAGATCAACGAATTATGAAACTCCGGTTACAAAAATTGTAAAGGCGGCAAAAGGGAACAGAAAAAGCACAGAATCGCGGAAACTGCACAGTTGTCAAATAATCTTTTGCAGAAGAATATACTTGGCTTTCGAGCAAAGACAGAACACTGAGTGCTCTCTAATAGCTTTCGTGGTGTCTCTGCACAACCGAAGCCACCGCGCGGGCGCTTCTTGGGTCTAATCAGTAATCAGATAGCAGATGACGACCATGAATGCGAAGGTAATATGTATTGCAAATATGGTTCTGTACGGGTACAAGGGCATGCTATACATGGAAGAAATGGGCGGATTGAGATGTACAGCGAGCTTTGAATGCAGTCTGTACTCTAAACGAGCAATTTTCAAATTTGTATTGATGGCAACGTAATTTTTTGACTGACACGATAGAAGACAAGAATTGGAATTCTAGCCTGCACCGTTGAATTTGAAACAGAACAAATATGGCTATGTGAGGTAGAGACATGAACAACACAGAGACAAACAATGATACCTGTGTGAGAAGCGCAGTCCGGATATAATTAAGAAAGTTGTCGTGAAGGGCAATGAAGCCGCAAAGCTGTAATGTTTGATACTTGAAGTCTTGAAATTGAAACTCGGAGTGCAAGAATCAATTTGACTCACAATAGAATTTGCATTGCTGTTGGAATGAAAATGTCAAGTATTGCTAGAAACGGAGCGCTTGGGAACTTATTTTGTTACTTGTTGTCCACACACCGATATGACCGCCCTCCACAGGTATCCAGCAGTGCCCATGGTCAACTGCCACGAAAACAACGTGTGCTGACTGTCGCTTTGTCAGTCAAATCACTACGGCCTCGAATTGTTAATGAAAAACAGACGCACGTGCTGACCAAAATCAATCGTCGACCAATGATTATCTACCACGCACAGCTCACGTGTGCTGCGTAGTCCATCTCTCCACTCTTCACGGGTTCTCCCATTATCTCATTTAAAGCCCCCACTTCCATCGCAGATTTCGCAACCGTGTTTCGCTCATCTCGTGCACCAAGTTTCTCGGCGCAGACGCTTTCCCACCGCTCACAAGACCGCCCGGCAAGAATAAGAATGCGCAGCCTGTTCGACCTTCCTCTTCGACGTCTCTTTTCGGCAGACGCCTTCATCGACAAGCCACCCCGTCGACGAAGTGCGACCGCGCTCCAACTCCCGCTGAAGAAGCGAGTCGCCTACCGGCGCGACGCCAAAGCACGCTCCGCCGCGTCTCCCAAACGCCTCGCCAAACGGCCGCCCCCCGCGCGTCGCGCCCGCCACAACCGCATGGACTGCAGACCGAAGCAACGAGATGCGCCGGCGTCGGTCCGCCGTGCGAGAGTCGGGCGGGTGGGCGATTCGTTGCCGCATTCCGTGCGCGCTTCGGAGGTCTCTCACATGCTGAAGCGTCTCACGATCAGTTCGGCGCCGCGGAGCGACCCACGCTGATCGCAACGGTTTCGGCTTTTGTAGCTTGTGCAGTGGCTGCGTTTCCACGGCCTCACGGTGTGGGTGGTGCAGAACTTTTGCAAAAAATGTTAATGTAGAACGAGTGGTTGCAGCGAATTGTATCGATGATGTAAATTAATAGGAATTTTATCATGTGTTGAGTACTTGTATTTGGAAGAATGCTTTATTGAAGTGGGGACCAACTGGTTCGATAGCATGAACTTCTATAATTCAGATTTGGTTAGATGTGAGAAAATAAGTCCACAAAGGCGACATCGAGTTCGATGCTTATTTAATCTCTTGAAATATCCAGATAGCAAGTCGGTGCTCGGTTCTCGTTCGAAATCGTAGAGGGAAGATACTGCATTGTACTATGTAGTGTTCATCTGAGAAGTAAGAGCACCGCCGTAGCCGCCTTCATCACCACGTCGAGCAGGTTTTCGTTCGGAATTTGGGTATTACGTGGCATGCGTGTACATTGGGTGCAACTTGAAAATACATAAACACCATGAACAAATGAAACCCTTTCCTTTTTTTTACTGTAATTTTCAATATTCGTGTGTTCAAAAAATAACAGGTCTACGTTACCTACCACAAATATGTCGGAATAAATTGAATGCGACGTTTCATGAAACGCCTCTGAGAGCTCGAATATCCTCTTCTTCACTTCATTGCCCTCAGAACGAGCAAAACTCTTGTTCCTCTATTGGATAAACATATGGACTATTACCTTCAAAAATTATTGACATGAAAGCAGAAAGACGTAGCTCTCAATTGAGTCTGCTTTCGTAGGTATCGAATGAGTACCCAGGCCAATCAAGATTTTCAGAGCAAATGTAAACCCAAAAATCCGATTTCCTGCCGAAAAACAGCACGAAAACGCTTATTGGTACCAAAACAAAAAAACCGCGGCAATTTTGAGTTGTGACAGAAATTTGTAGCACTGTACAGGCTTTATCTGGGCCGCTTACGTTCGTAGACTCGAGATTGGCACGCGCAACATATTAAAAAGGTTGCGTTTCGGACGGTGCATTGTTTCGTTTACCACGACTTCAGCTTTTTGTCTCAGAAACAGAGATTCATTTTAAAGGAATCCATAAATCACAGCTTTCATGAGACATCGAATGTCGAATGTGCCGTGGGTGGACGGAGAAGAGGTCGGTAACATTTATCAAGTTTGGAGTCGAACAACATTTCCGATTCATGTGATGTCGAACAGTATCCCCTACATGGGCTCAATTTGGCAAAGGGCTGACTTTGGCAAGAGCTGTGCTCCGAAAACACAGTTTCGGTACTTTGCAACGCTTGTTCTAAACCTCATAACACTCGTTATTGGTTTCAAGGCGCCGGCAGTGTGAGAAGTCCAAAACTTCTGTCTTCTGTTGACACACTGAGAACGCAAAGAAACATTTTTGTCCACGGTTTGGAATCGTTATTTGCGCCATTTATTAGAGGATTCAATCAACACCAGCGCCAGAAACCCGCCATATTCTGGGCTTGGGCGCCTGCCCAATCGAGTCCCGTCAGTAGAGGAATTACGCCGCACAAAATTCGTAGCGTTTTTCGTAGAAACGTATCACACGCAGTACAGGGTACGAAAAACAGGATGAGATACGAAATCTACAGTCGTAGAATTCAGAAAGCTACGACACCGTTTTTCGTACCTGTGCTAAA
>JAHNZQ020000172.1:1853463-1882827 GCA_019155205.2 Gracilaria vermiculophylla | reverse complement strand
ATGAGATTTGAAGCGTCATAGAATGGCCCGGCCAGGTCTGGTGTTCGAGGGATCGTCGCTCAGGATCACACAGTCAGGCAAAGCTAACGTCACTCAGAATTCTTGCATCTATTTCGCAACCCCCTTTCTAATTATCATCGGCAAGCGATTATGTTCAACACTGCTACCGACAGAAAAGGAAATTTGGCTCCCACAGTTGTGAAATCATGTGTTTGTGGGAGCACATCGCCACACATTTGTCATGACAGTTGGAAATGCCCACTAGAGTTTCATTAACGTGATGAACAAACGTTTCAGAATGTGCACACTTTGATTGAACAATATTAAACGGTGAACATCAAGCACCTTGTCTCTTGATGAACGTCATTGCATGTGACCGAGCAGAACCGTGTGAAACATCGCGTGCAAGTATATGGTGCTGCATATCCACATGTGGAACAAAAATAACGAGGAGGAGGGGAACTTGGGGACACGATCATTTGTGCCCACGCCACCATGTTTTTTGGTCGAGCAGATAAGTTCTCTTCTTCGATGGCCACGTGATTAGGTTTGTTCCAACGCTCTACACCAATTCTCAATTCTCATGATCGCTCGATGTTGGAGCAAGAAGAGGTCGAAAGCTTGGGTGCTGTGGACTTTTGAAACCTACATGGACAGCCATGGACAAACGTTGGAAACATGTGCACTCTGTCCACGATACGAATTTCGTATTGCGTAATTTCAAAACAGTACGAAAGTCGTATCTCAGTTTCGTGACAACTTACCACGAAATAGATACGAATTTCGTACTGCGTAATTCCTCTAATGCTCTATACTGTATGCTCGGAGCAACACCACGTTGCACGTCGCGCAATGACTTACCCTCCGACCTTGCTCTGCATTTTGATGAGGGGATTCGACACATATTGCAGTTTTTTTGAAAGGAGTGACATGGGTCGTGCACCTTTGAATCACTTTCTGGAAGAGAGCAAAGAAATGCTTCATTTTACTGCGCTGCTTGGATGCATTTCGGAATTTAATACTGTATGCGAGGTTTGGTTTGGAAATCTGAACCTCTATAATGGACCAATAGCCAATAAGTTTTACGTTCAGGTCTGTGTGTCATATGCTCCATCTCCAAAAATGTAAAACAATGAGCCGTGCATGACGTCAATGAATGTAATCTTTCGGAAAGTGGTATCCTAGCTTTATTTTTCACTGGACTATCGACAACTCCCAAAATCTGCACGTAGGGCAATGAGGGGTTGTATTTTGCATTCATGACATCGGAGAAAGCAACGTGTTTTTCGAGAAGACCGCGATAATTAGATAAACTCGTAATGTAGAATATCGGAGACAAAGAATGTTGAACATTGAAGCAAAATTTGTTCTCACCTTCGACCCGGATCTAAATCTCTCGAGTCTTGCCTTATTCTATGCACTCCATCTTCAATCTAACTCGCACGTTTCAAGAGTCCGTCTGTGTTCGGGATGCACCCTAAGCTGCTGACTCCTGAGGGACGTGAGCGCCCCACAAAATACACTCAAGCATTTCTACCATCTGCTCACAGGTGCGCGCGGCATGCTCGAATGCAAAAGAGCCTGCTGCGGCGCGATGTTTTTGTGCTGCAACCAGCTGCTGGCACACCGCGCACTTCCACACGACCGTTGGGCCTAAACTGCTTTCGTCAGGATGATATGCAAGCACTAGTTCTGAGTTTCTAGTTTCGTTCAAAACAAATGAAATATGCGATTTCAAATTCTGCCAGTGCCCGCAAAAGCGTCTTACGTGTTGCACGGGCACTTCAGAAAAGAAACCAGAGAGCATTTAATGTACTGTTATTAATCTTTCATTGGCTTTGCAGGGTTTTTTTCATTACTGGCAACAGTTCTCCGAGATATTTTATGTAATCGTCGCTAGTGGAGCTGCGGAGTTCGATGTGCAGCAATTTGTCGAGTGCCCTGTGAAGTTTGAAGTTGAAAACATTGAAAGGCATGACTTCATTGAAAGGCATGACTTCACATTCACGTGTTCGCAAAATGAATGTCTTGAATAATTTTAGGTTCACCCATTGAGAGAAGTCTTGTTTTTTCATGAAATATCACCCTGGTTGAGAAGTACTGCGAGTTGAACGTGTGTGATATGGGCCATCGTAAAAATCTGTAGTTGGAATTTTCGATACAGAACATGAAAGCATCCTTATTGAATTTAGTTAAGATGAAACATGATAGTAGTCTTTTTAAGTATTAAAGTAATCGTTTTGGCGATGGAAATTATGTTTTCGATTTTTTATAATTCATCCTATGAACAATTTGGAGTAGGTATAGGAGAATTCGAAAAATCTCCATGATGTTTCTCTGAGTCTCACAAGCCACATTTTTTAAATTACACTTGAGTGTTTTTGTCTATGAACAAGGAAAGCGAGCATGTATTTTTTCACTTTAAAGGGATTTCGAATTTTAATCTTTTGATTGCTGATTTCTGTGCTTTGCTGTAATGCTTATTTTTACGGAACCCTGGTAAATGAAGTAATCAGCGGTGGAAGACTCTGTGGCGCAGTACTTTAAAGGAAGCCAACAGGAATCTTGGCTGAAATATCTATGTCGTTTGCGACCTTCGTCACAATTATTCCACGAAACTCCAAAGCGCCACACCTAAGAACGCTATACATCTCCTGATTATTACAGAGGTTTTCACCACTCATGATTTCTTAATACTGTGACTTCTTCGTCTCATCCTTGCTCTCCAGCACTGAAAAGTTTTTTCTCAATGCAGGTCTTGCGGAGAACAATGAATGCATTGGCGGAAGAAAACCGTAAAGTTTTAAAGAGAAATTATATTTTTGATGCACTTGGTTTTTCGGAGGGCTCTAGGGGCTAGTGGAAATATAAGGTAAAAAATATAGACGAGGTCTTAATACTTAGCAAAAATTCCTAACGCGAAAATCGAAGGGTCGATCAATTTCTCGTGTTGGTTGAAAGACAATGGCCACCATCCTCGTGCACTCTACAATTTTAAGAACTACTATTTTTCACGTTGTTGAGAATGGTATTACAAGCAATAGGCCATCTCTCTTACGCACTTCAGAAAAACATTTTAATTCAGACTAAATTGAAAAAACATGTATCAGCTCCCAGCAAGTATTGCCACCCATCATTACTTATTTCACTATTTATGAAAGACACCCAATGTGGTTCACGCAGTTGGGATATACTCTAGCAATCGAGACCCAATGTACGGCGTTTCAAACGCAGGAGAGGATTGATTGCAACACTTCTTGCGGTTAGCTTTGCCTTAGTTGGCGTTTCGTTATCTGAAAGTAGAACAGCGCAAGCACCCGCGACGTGTGGCGCAGCCATTGAGGTACCAGACTTAAAACCACCAATAGACTCGATATTCACGCCAGGGGCTGAGAGTGTGGTACAGGTTCGAGCTAAAGTAGCGTAGTTGGAGAATAAAGCCTTCTTCAATCCTTCCGTGTGAGCCTGAACAGTAAAGATGCTGGTGCCATCAGCAGATGCAGGAGAAAAATCGCATGCGTTTTGGTTATCGTTGCCCGCTGCAAGAGCAAAGAAGACGCCGAGGTCACGTGCGGCTCTGATAGCACTGTTGACCGACTCTTGTCTGCCACCGCCCAAAGACATATTGACAACATCACCATTGCCAAACAAGTTTAGATTGTTACTGACGTATTCAAGAGCCCTAATGACGTCAGAGAAGCGGCCACCACCGCCGTCACTAAGTACTTTGATACAGCTTCGAGCCGCCTCGAAGGCAACGCCAAACACATTGTCAGTGGCGGTGCCAGCAACATGTGCTCCATGACCATTGTTATCCTGGCAAACATTAGTCCCCCCGTGGTAACCTTCACACAGGCCTCCATTGGTAGGAGAACATCCAGTATCAAAAATCCACACGTTGACGCCAGCACCGTTGTTACTTCCCATGCTACAAGTACGAAGGCCATCTCGCACTGGCTGAAGGAGCAAGTTTCTGTTCACACCGCCGTCCGTCTCGTCGATCCCCCAAAGTGACGTTGGTGTTGCTTGAGTGTTCATCTCCTGGTCCTGCGACACCAGCTGCACCGTCGGCACTGGCGCGTTACCGCTTTGGGCAAATACTACACCAGACACCACCGCCTCTGCAACGTTCGATGCGATTGGACACTCAACGTACTCGAAAGACAGAGGTCCAATCTTTGTCCCTGTTGATGCAAGCGAGCACCCAACTGTATCGGAATCGGCATCCAAAGCAAGCTGAAGAGCGTCACGACAACTTTGAGTGCAAGTGCCATCCAACTCAATGATGTACTCACTCTGTATCGGATTTGCGTTCACGACATTGATCAGTAGGAAAGCCATAATAAATACATAGCCCATTCTTTGAGAATCCATGGTTGAATGGTGAGAGCAGTATACGCCGGCGAGAGTAGTTGTGCAAGGTGAAGTGCTTGAGCAAAGAATGGCTCAATGGGGAGCAGGATGTTCTTTTATACCTATCTAGAACTCGTTATTCCACTTAGAAGAGTTCTTCGTTGCATTCAGAAGGAAATCTTCAAAACGGTTTTGGAAATGGCTACACCAAAGAGAAGCTGAAATTCAATAGTACACTTGCCCCTATGATGTCAAAACCCCTTGGAGCATTCTCGAATCTGGAGCAATTTGCGACGTCTATTTAAACGCGTATAAAGAAGATATTTCATGCACGTTCCTTTCTTTGTGGTCGAATGAAAAACGAAACGATTCTTACGTATATTAGTCTCCGAAGAAGATGCTTAATACCCCAGGTAAACACAGAGTATATGGGATAAAAATTGTTGATTCACGAGCTCGTGAAGACAAGTAAAGTACGTTCTTTTTTGCTTATATGGATGGAGGAAGACCAGCCTTGGAAGTCAAGTAGCATACAGCGGAACCGTTACGGAAAGGTATACATCCTTTTCTCCTTGCTATTTCTGCATCCTGTTAATGTAGCTTACGTACTGTGTGTATGAAAATTGTGGCACGTGCAGCACACTAGCGCCAGAGTTATTCACCTTTTTCATAGTGTTATTCTATCTCGAAGTTGCTTTTCTCTTCGTGATTTGCACAAAACATGTCCGCTCTTGGATACCGTCAATATAAAGCATCCGCAAGGCCTTGTTTCCGTCCGGAATACAGTTGCGCCTCTGCTGTGACGTCATCTGCAGATCGTTGCCAAGATTTTTCAATTAAAGATATCAAAGATGTATTCTTTTTCCTAAAGACGTAGGTGTCACATTGAAGAGTCATAAAAGATTGGGATCTATCCATGCTTGTGTCAAAGTTGGTCGGTACAATGGCGACGAACGATCGCTCACAGCCGCGCATAAGCATGCGCAACACCCTGAAGCATAGAACAATCAAAATTTGCCCAGTCACAAGCAGGTCATAGAATCGTTTAGTTTTATTGAAGAGTTTAGGAAACGTACAAATGCCTTCGCTGCACGTCGAGTTGGAGAAAGCATCAGCACAAAAAAAACCGATGAAAATGATGAACACCATCACAAAGTAGACAGATGTGATACGATGATGATGCTCGATACGCTTGTTTGGCAAGAGGCAAGAATTAAAAACCCCACGAGTCGGGCTCTTCCCTACTTGTTGGCTGCTTTGCATGAATGCAAAAAATGGCTTTGCAGTTTAACTTACTCTATTACAAATCTGAATAGTTTTCAAAATGCGAATATTAGCCGTCAACCCTGAGCAGAACTGTTTCGAAGAATTGCTCATGTGCAGTACATTCATTAAGATCTCACTCTTCAGGGTGCAAACGCATTGATTCGAGAAACCTTGCGTTTTTGTGCAGAACAAAACCATATTTGTAAAGCCAATATCCGAGATGACAAACAACCTGGCGGAATCGTTATGAAAGGCCCTGTCTTTGACCGCGAGTGGCTCTATATCGCACGAAAATATCAAATGTAACATATCGTAAAGGACAATTGCAGAATCCTTGTCTGTGTTCGTAAGCTGTTTTATATTCGGAGGTTCGAATTCTTCTTCCTAGTTCTGCCACTAGTCCATAAAACTCCCAACGCGTACAGGATGCCTCACCTTTATTAGTATCGCGGCAGTAGACAAACATCTGTTCTGCAGCAAAAAGCCTGAGAAAGCTTGAAATGCTTTGTTTCATACTACCCCCCTGTGAGCTTGCTTTTCTTCCTGTACTGTGCTTTAAACATGGCCAGCAGAAAGCTACTTTTTCTCACCGAGAAACTTTTGACTCGTTTCTTTCAAAAAGTAGTGAGATGAAAGTAGAAACATGTAGATTTCAATAAAGTTTGCTGCCACAGGAATTATATGACTACACGTACTTCAGTCAAGAAAGTTTGTCAAAAACAATTGTCAGCCCAGAGTTCCGATTTCCTGCCACAACACAAGGTAGCACCAAACCCTTTCTTACACCAAACGTTAATTGCAGCAGTGTTTAATTTGATGAAGAGCAGTTGAATGCATCTGAACTTGTATTTCGGTGCAGAACACTAAAGACTTCAAATTGAGCTCATGACATCGGCTATATCAGTATCACAAGACCTGCCTTTAAGCGTGCTGGAAAAAGAAGAAGCATAGAGGAGGGAGCGTATCGACCAGTCAGAGGATAAAGCTTTTCTTTCTCAGTGAATGATAACCATAGTTGCAGCGACACTCGACAATTTTGACTTGAGAAATGACAGATTTTCATAGCCGCAAACGGGCTTCGCTTTTCTGATGCAGTTCGCAAACACGAGCATTTAACGCGCAATACGTGAGAATTGTATGTGAAAACGGTTGCGTTTCGGACGATAAAATATTCCGTTATCTTTGACGTTTGCTTCTTGTGCTAGAAACCCAGATATGGATCACATCTAGCCAAAACTTGTAGCTTTTAGATGATGCATCAAACGGGGAATGTGCTGCAGAAGAACGGAAAAGAGATCTGCTACGCTTCCCGATTGTGAAGTCAAAAAAGATTTCCGACACACATGATGTAAAACTGTCACATGTTTCAGAATGTATGCTTTCTTTCCAAAGCAGATTCTTGTCCTTTTTTCTGTGACTGACTAAGACAGAAGCATAGCAGTCTATTTTTTACTATCATTAAATCAATACAAGCACATCATTCTCTTTTGTTGCAGGATCCAAAGCGGTGAAGTTTTTATCGTTTAAACTGCTCACGAGAACTGATAAAAACATGCTGTGCGGTACGATTGCATGTGCAAAATGTAGTTTATTGACTTGTGATGATTCAGAATCGCTGTAATGGAGAGCAAAAATGAAGAATCTTTGTTTTTTGCTCTTTCGAATAAAAGGTAGTTCGCGTTGTCTGGATGTTCAGCATAGTGCGACAGAAATTGCAAAAAGCTCAGCACGATAAAAAACAATTGTAGGATTTGTTCCGCTGTAAAGTTCTTTAAATAGATTCCCTAAGCAATAAGTAGGCAGAAGTGCTGTACGTATAGAAACACTGTATTATTTATTTTTGTTCGTTACAAGGCTCTTGCCGAACGTATGGTCTTTAAAGATTGAAATGAGAGGGTGGCCAGGCCTCAGAAAGCCAACTGCGAGGAACTCCACAGGACTAAGACCCTCAGTATCTAAAGCAAAAACGTAAGGTAGACTGTAGGTTGAAGTAAACTTGGCTTCCGTCCCTAAATGCCTCTGCTGATCGAGTGCACCCAGCCTTTATATGCCTTTCTGATCCCCCCCTTTCCCCCCCCCCCCCCCCCCCCCCCCCCCCCCCCCCACAACCACACCTCAAACAAACACCCCCCCCCCCCCCCCACCCCCCCTCTCCCCCCCCCCCCCCCCCCCCCCCCCCCCCCCCCTTGGAGAAATGTAGAAAATGTAATTGTCGTCAAGCTCAGCAGAATGAGCATGACAGCACACAAACAATGTTTATGACGTCGATAGCACTTCTTGTGACGTCAGCGTTATTTACAATGACGTCACTGCCACTAATAATGACGTCAAATATACTACACACGACATCATGACTGAACAATAAAGGTAAATAAAACGTTGTACACTTGAACAGCAATGACGCGGTTACAGATCGTTCCAGTTTCATTCAGAAGATGTATACTGTTCCTTATTGAGGTGGGTGGGTATTTTGGAGGGTTACGAATACATTTTCAGAGCAGTCTATGGAACAAAGATCTCTAGCCGGTGGATCGACTGCCATAGTATGTGGCGACAACTGAAACTTTTTCGTAGCTCTGTGTAACCACACATGGCGTAGATAAATATTCTTCCGCGGTACTTCACAAAAACCATTAATCTAGTTAAAAAATTTTCCTGATTCGCACTTCTTGCTAACACTGAGTGCAATCAAATAATAAAAACTGTAAATTTACTCAGCACAAATGATAACGATTTTTGTGCTGATCGTGACATTTATTGTGGATATACTCGACAATAAGGCCCCTGTGGAGCAACTGGGCTCGATGCACTATAGCATTCTTTTTGGCCTCTATGTTTTGCCAATTGTACACCACTTTCGCTCCGTACCGACTGCTCAGAGGCTTCGCTTCGACAAGTTTACGCATCCCTGTAAACGGCAATTATTTTGAATAGAATGTAAGGCAGCATCACCATGAATCTGAACGATTTGTTTTATGTTCTTTTAATTTCTTACCTATTTCAGATTGTTCTGAGGAACGCAACTGCAGATAAACAAAAAGTAGGGTTTTGGATCTTTTACTCTTCAGGTTGCACCCTCTCCGTGTCCTAAAAGCTGAAAGAGTGATATTTATTTTGCTTGAATTCGAGAGTTGTCTTTCTAGTTTTCACAGGGTTCGCGGGAAATTATGTGAATCAAAAACTAGCCAACTATAACTTGACAAAGTATTCATCTTAACTGATAGTTGCCGGTGCCATAGGTGACCAGAGGATTTTCAAAAAATAAAACTTTAAATACAGCTTTGAGGACAAGAAATACAGAAAATTATGCTGTTTGGTTTACTTGAAATTTTATGAAACTTGGAAAAACTTGAAAGCTGAAATTTGCACTTTAAAATATGAATGATCCGAGTGCATCTTCAATGTAACGTAAAACACCCAGCAAAGAAAAGTTTAGTGAAAAAGGAAAAAGACATTGTCCGATGAGAAAAAATTTCCTCTCCGTAAAAATAATGAAGAAATACGAGAGGCAATTTGTTTGGTTCTTGTGCTAATGAAGTCGTGTCATAGCTGCTAAGGTATTACTTTAGCTACCAATATGTTTTAGTTGACGACGTGTAACTCAATTTTATCAATTTGATCTATATCTTTCGCTGTAGGGATATATTGATATAAACGTTTTAGAGTTCTTGAGAGCACAGAAATATAATATTCGTGAAAGCTGGTTCATTGGTTCTGAGCGAGCGAAAATGGAGCCGCAACCTGCTGCTGAGCCAACGTCGGCAGGGTATAATCCGTTAGTTGGGCTGTCGTGCCCGCATTCGGCTCCACCAAACTTTCGCTCACTCCGACCTCCATCCCCGCGAAACCAGAAATGACGAGTTCACGTCCTACACCACCCTCGCAGAGGCGAAAGTGGCGTCTTGGGTAGGCGCCGCTGACCGTGAGCTCCCAGTGCGGCTCGCGACAGACGCAAAAGGTTTTGCCTCCGCAGCTTTGCTTCCCGAGAACAAAAAACGATCGCCCGCATTCATTCCGCATGACCATTTACAATTTTTCTCCCCAAATTCCGTCGAAATAAAATATGTCTTAGTCGTTTAAAGCTCGCACCAATTACGGTGATGTGCTGAAAACTAGTGTTTGAGACATCAGTTCTTGAAGGTTCATGAGCGTCGAACTTTTGCAGATCTTTACCTACCCCCTTCAAAATTCATCGATTTGAATTTTACTGAGCGAGGCTGATACTTCGAAAGTTTTCTTTGAATTAAATGACGAAATCTAACGACATCAAGAATACTAAACAGCTAAAACAATTGCCACAACAGAAAGACGGGAAAAAAGTGAATGCAAACGGGAGCATAAACCTCCAATCGTCTTGAAAATGAGGTGGACCGTACCAGAGCGGTACCAAAACCACATGAGAAGACATGACTGCGGTCATGTAAAAGCTTTCGCTAACACTTGGCTGCGGCTTTATAGGATTTCGCAGTCCGCTTAAACAGTTCTTTACCAGCTTTAAGTTTGTAAACCAGACATCTGCAAGCTGAGTGTAACACTGGTGAAGATATTGAGAAACATAGAATCATAAACGCAGTTTACAGGCCACACTATCGTCGAATACTGTCTCGAAGACAGTCTCCAAGCTACACCGTCTTCGATTATTGAATAGAATAACGTATTGTCAGTTCAAACTAGATAGAAATCGCAGCACATTATCGACTGTTAGAGACATAGAGGCTGCTGTTCTCCTCCGAGAATCAGCCAGACTCCTCTTCGTACTGCATCATCCGCTCCGCAGTGTTACACTGAGATGTGAAGTATGGAATCTTTTCTTGCATGAAAATGGAATTCATCAGAAAAATTGCATGGAAGACAATCAAGTATCGAATGTAACATTTTGCCTTTGTACCAAGGACACATTTCTCCTCGGGGAAAATTGTAGAAAAAGAAATGCTTATAAAGTGGAATACACTTCTCTTTATTATGGACTGCCACTTTGGATGCCCTTTTCGTTTTTGGGTAGTTCTAGAAACCAGAAATGTCAATATTTTTGACGAAAGAGATGATGAAAAAGATCTTGAATGGTAATCACGGCAAAATTGTTTTTTACGAAAAGCATTCAGGAACACTGCACATGTTCTGTGAAACTGTACGCATGAAATTTTTCTCATTGCATTCTAAACTAAACAAAACACAAACTTTCAAGATTAGTCCTTTTTGTCACAATGATGAATTTCACTCAGTGGTAAGCCTCATAGGAAAATAGTAAGACCAGGGCTTGACCATTGAAGCGGGGATCCACATTTAAACACTCGTGCATCCGATTGAGCTGTTATCGTTTATAATAAGTTGACTCAAGCATTACCGTCGGGGATGTTCTCATGATTATTTGTGCTTGGCAACTGTCGCTGAAAGTACCATAAATTGCTGCTGTTCACCATTTCCAAGTGCCAGTGCAGAAGTTGATGAATCGTTTGTGAAGGAAGCTTTTCTGTACGCGAAGAAATGAAATAAAAAATCTGCAGCTTAATTTTCAAGTCCATAACGGTATTTTTCCTCGATAATTTGGAAGCTTCCATAATCTTTCAAGACATCTGAACTTCATTCTTTGTCCATGCGCATTACTCTTAATTTTTTTGATTACCTAACAGTCACGACCAAAAACTTGAACAATGAAACTGAGAAGTAAAGCACAAAGAGCGGATTTTTTTTCAAGAATTACTCTCATTTCAGAATTTGTCTTGTGTGAGAGGGGCATCTTTAATAGGGGTCGTTGATGAGTGCGACCGCGACAGCGAAACATCGCCATGATGCTACGATCTATGCAATGGAAGTACGTGTACAACAGTACCCCACGAGAACACGTTTACCAAGTGTACGGCGATCCCTGGTTCCCAAGTATAACGTGTGCACGTGTGCATGGCCCGCGTCTGACTGCAAAGACCCGAGCGGGCGTTTGGGACGCGGACTGTCGCGATGAAGGGGCGGGCAACGAAGTGCCAAGCAGACTGCACAACGAATGGCGCTACAGAAGCTCGAGAGACACGTCGCAGTCGCGCGCTGGGTTATTCTGCTGCAGGAATTCCTTCCCTACATGGAGATGTAATCGTCATCAACGTTGCAAAATAACGCGTTTTTGGCGCTACAGTATGGAGGATTGGTGTGGTACAGCTCTGCTACCAGACAATCGCGCGGTGCCACGGGCCGCACTCTCCCCTTGGCATCCTTCCCCATACCCACCGCCGCCGACGAGCCATCCCGACCACTCAACGCCAGCACCGTCCACTGCCCTCGATGCGACGCACTTACGCCCTCGCTCCCGTCCCTCCGCCCCGTTCAGGCTACCTCCTCCCCTCCGCTTGCTCTCATTATTGTCAGCATTGCATTCATGGCTCTCAGAAGAACCGCCACCCCGCTCATTTTCAACCAGAATCGATAAGGAGATCTCACATATTCACGCGAGAGTCCACCGCGGAGCTTTCATGACCTACGCGCCACATAGAAAGACACGCGACTCCATCTTCCGACCTCAAATCAGCATTAGAGCTCACTCCTTCACTTACAGGCTCTTCTCGACGATTGACGCCTGGTTATTTCACTCTAGTCTCGAAACAACAATCTATAGACTCCTTTGCAGCAGTGTACGTCCCCCAAATATTAGCACGACTCACGTCCCGCCTTTTCGCCTCTCCCCTTCTACTGCATTTCTCTTTCTCCCTTTGCAAGCATGGCACATCGCATGCAGCTTCAGTTTCTGTGCTCCCCGGAGTCACTCACTCCCCCCCCTGCAAACCCCCAAAATCACCGCAAACCAACTTCATTTGCATCTTCCTCCGCCTCATCTGACATGTGCCCTGTGTCTAAATCCCTCAAGACCTCTGCAGTTGACCGCCGCCTCGTCGAAAAAGGATGCTCCAACTATTCCTCCTCATCGCAAATCACCGCCAGTAATCTTGTGCACGATCCACGCTCCAACAGTCGAATGCGAATTTGTAACCAGTGCAGCCTCGTCTTCTCGCGCAAGGTTCGCTACCTCTATCACCTTCTCAAAGATCACGACATAACAGTGTACGAAGGGCGCTCTATTTTACCCTGCACACAGTGCGAGAGCGCCTTCATACGCAATACTGATCGATCCAAACACGTTCAATGCGTGCACAAGCGCCTGCGGCCGTTTCCGTGCCCATTGCCTAATTGCGATTCCTCCTTCTTCTTCTCAAAGGACCTAAGCAAACATACCAATACCGTTCACCTTCGCCATCGCCCGTTTCGCTGCGATAAGTGCGGCCAGTCGTTTGGAAAGAGAGAGCACATGACGTCGCACGTGCGACGCGTTCACCATCGTGTACGCCCGTTCAAGTGCCCCTTGTGCAACATCTCGCTGGCTAGCAAGTACAATCTGGAAGGGCACTTCAACACCGTTGGCCATCGCACCGCATTACAAATGGCCGAGTTAGACAGCACAAAATCAGAATAGCACGGCTGCGCTTTCACCACCAGTGCTCTACCCTGGTATCATTCGGCCACATTGGAGTCACTTTCGGCATTTGCTGCGGGCTGCTCACTATCTTATTTGTTCCGATATGCATTTCTGTTGAAGTAGACCTGATTCCCAACATTTGCGATACGCTAACCCAGGTTTAGGCCACCACTTTAAATCACCATAAACCTGCATAGAACCAAACTCAGAGTAAATAAAATCTGCCGTGGATTCTGAGTCCTGTGAAAAAACATGCTGAATATATTTCGTTATGTTTGTTTTATATTGAACAACATCAATACAGCGCTCTTGCATTGAGTTGTACGGAGAGTGTAAGCACAGTTCGGTCACCTGTTGCCAGCAAGGTTGTACACATGCAACAACAAATGACAGACACCTAAAGTAATTCGAGGTGGGTTTGGCCACGTAGAGTGCGAAAAAGCTCGAAATGTATTCGATAATAATAAAATCTACAACGTAGCCGGTAAGCTCATCGGCTAAAGAACTTCTTTTTTTTCTCACTTTGTAAAATATACGGAGCAATCTATAGATGAATAATTCTTTTGCTAAATTAAACTTTCTCTCAGTTTCTCTATTGCAAACGGCAACACCTTTTTTGGGCTCCAGTCGCAGTATGTTTTGAAGTTTATATTCCAATGAAAAACAACTAAATTATTTAGATCACAATGCAAATCCAAGACAAGACCGATTTTTCTCCATTGCTTTACATTTTTAAGATAAATTCTCCGTTTCTTATGTCATAACCTTATTTAACAAAGCTATTTGAACGATCCGAATGAAATTTTTTCGTCAGAGATTTCTTTTTAATACTTAAAGAATGTGTCTTTTTCGCAATATTCATTTTATTGCGTTTATGTTCAAAAATTTTTTCAATCTTTAGGAGCATTTCCCAAATTTTATTACCATAAGTTCAGGCTCATTTTATTTATTTTAGTCTTTTAGAAGGAGCGATTGACAGCGATTCGTTTTTGAATTCTCTTGCTGATGTTGAAAATGGTGATGCAGATTTTAGTAGGGACTTTGTGGTATTTGCTGTTTTTCTTGGGTCTTCTGTCTTGGAAATGTGGTTAAACGCGTCGAGAAATTCTGAAAGAGTTTTTCATGACGATTCGAGAGCGTTCAAATGTTTGAGCAAACTTTAGCTGCAAACTGGAATGGGGTAAAGCGGTAAGCACTTTGCTCTGTTCATTGTCTGTCAAAGGCTTTCATTGTCAATTGTTCTGTACCTCGGGAAGTTTTATTTTCTAAATCCTTTGGATTTTCATATATTTTTGCAGTTTTCATACGTTTGTAGTACAGTGGCTCCAACGGAAATAGGGTGGTTTGGCCGTAAGGTATAATATTCCTATGGAGGGCTTGTATTTTATAAGCTGGGCCACGTGGTGCATAATTCCGCCCGCGTGCGCTACAGTATCCTGGAGAAACGGTAGAACTATTATTTATTTTAGTTATTTTGGCCAGGTAATTAGTACAGTAGCGAGACCTGCCGAGGCGGGCTCCTGGCTTGATACTTAATCTGCCGGTTGAGCTCCACCTCTGGGGAAGTAAAGACAAGCACCCTTGAGTCTTTATCTACTTTTCCGGTTGGAGTCTCTTGTCGATCAACGCAGGTTTCTAAGCCGCCGATCCCCAGGTCGCATCATAGCAACGCCTGTAGGAGCATTGTCCGCCCATTGAACCTCCCCCTCAGCTTGGTGTTTGTGGATCTCCTTTCAGAATTCCCCCGGCTCGCGACAGCGGATACCGGAGACCACCTTCAGGAATACGCGCCTTTGGAGTCAACAAAAACTCGTAACGGACGTTGTGCTTTACTACCTCGACAGGAGAGCTGACAGTACCACAACGTTGATGGGAAAGTTGAAGTCTATTTTGTTTCTGTTTTGACCTTACGTCTGCGGAATATATGCTCGCTCTTTGACTGGTTAGATCTACAGAAGCAATAGTTTGTTAAGCCAACGTCTTAGCTTGTACATTTGATAGGAAAGAGTGTGCTTTATCTAATTTCGCGTACCACATGCCCGCCCGCCCGCCAGATAGTAGGTATTAGACCGCTGACGTCATAAAGACATCTCCACAGGTTTTAGGAGGAACAGCGCAAAATGGCGAACGTTGCATTAACGTGGCATACTGCCACTGGTCATTGTAAATTTGATCGTTTTCGTGTGTGCTTTTGAACCTTAGCTCCACACCGGTTCGGGATGTCCGAGTTCTAAACGCCCCATAAATGGAGAAAGAGATACTGTTCGGAGACGAACGTGACGTACTGGCGCTCATTTCCAGCTCTTCGGATTCTGATGATGATATCGTCAGGAGCAGGTCCCGCCCTAGACGAGCGCCCATTGTTGAGCACTTTCGTGAGCGACTTGCAGAACAGCTCTATTATGACTATTTCTCCAGCGCTCCCGTGTCCAATGCGCATGTCTTTAAAAGAAAGTTTCCATTGTCTTTCAACTTGTATACATGTATTCGAATATACTTTTTTCATACCGACAGCTTTTTCCATTTACGAAAACAATCAACAGGACAGATGGGACTCTCTACAGACCAGAAGCTAACATTCGCTTCACGAATGCGTGCTTATGGCAACAGCGCTCATTCAATTGATGAGTATCTACGACTGGGAGAATCTACTACTCTATTAAGTGTCTTGAACACTTTTGCACAGGTGTAACTCGAGTGTTTGCCACTGAAAATCTTTGAAGTCCAACTAAACAGGATCTCAAAGCTCTACTACTTCGGAACGAAGCACGTGAATGCTCTGGGCTGCTAGGATCCATTGATTCCTCTAAGTGGCTTTGGAGGAACTGTCCCAGCACATGGCAGGGTCCCTTTATGGAAAAGGAGATTGTGCCGGAAAATACGCTGGAGAACACTGTGGATGACAGTATGTGGATGCGGTATATGTGTTTGGAATGCTTGGAAGCCCGAACGACATAAACGTCCTACAGAACTCCGATCTTTTGGACAAAATAACCAAGGGACGGTACCCGATGCCTTTGACATACAAAAGAGAAAGACAGGAACGAGATATACCATACTAATTTGATGATGGAATTCATCCTAGATATCCTTGCGTTGTTCTCTCAGAATCACACCCTGTAAATGCTAAAGAAACGTATTTCTCATCAGTTCCAGAGAGTATTCGAAAGAACGTTGAACGTGCATTTGACCGCCTCCGAAGCAAGTGGCACATACTCGGCCGAGCCAGTCACTTTTGAGGCATACGACAGATAGAAACGGTTATTAAATGCTGTGCGATACTGCAAAATATTTCGATTGATATAGATTGGGAGGAGCAAGATGCCGGCACGCACATTCTCACACAAATGTCTGATTCTTCATTAGATTTTACAGATACAGTCAACCCAATATGGGCGTGGAAGGGACCTCCAGTAAGTACAGGCGTTACCCTTGGGTTCATAGCGGCACTATGCACAACAATAAACCTTATGGTAGATATGCAAGCCCAGTTTGAAACAAGGCGACTACTCGTTGAACATTTATGGAGCTCTCGCTGTGCCTCTGCGGCTCAGTTTGTCTGACTAGGGGGTGAGGTGCGGTCGTGGGTCCCACGATCATCTATGACATCAGAGTAGTTTATTGAGGTCTGCGTCGAATGCTTCAGACGTTTCTTTTCTGGTTTCCGTAGATCGGAAACAACCCGCTTGCGCATGGTGCCAAAGTTTTCTGCCACTTCGTTTCCATTGGATTCCTGTGGACCGGACGTATCCAGTAGTATCTCATAATTTTTGTTGATTGCTGTAATTCGTTTGCGATGTGTGTGTAAGACTTCTTTTGTAACCCTGAGTTTCTTTTGTGTGGTACACTCTTTCCCAGCTTCCATTTTTGCCCTTTTCGTCCTACAGGACGTGACTGGATACTCTTCGTAGGCACGGCACATCTTTCAGACTCTTCAATTCCATCGGGCAGCTCTATAGAACTTGAAAATTTCTCCTCGAGTTGGTGGCCTGGCTTGTCATCATCTATTTCGATTGTTTGAAAGTGACTGCATCACGGATATTCCCTCAGAACATGCCAATCTGCCAAAAACTTGAATTACTTGCCCCAGTCATCCGCTGCATTGCCCATATCTTTACCGATATAGAGACCAGTAGTGAGGCGAATATTATCTGTAGGATTTTTGCCAGTTGGCTGAAGTCGGACAATACGGCCATAATAGCCCGCCAATGACGTACATGCCTTTCTCACTAGTTTATTGCATGCCTTCAGAGATTCTACAGAGCGACGCTTGTGGCAATCGGGCGTAGAAAACTCATTATATTTATCGGTTACATCGTTTAGGAAGGTGTCACGTCTCTATTCAGATCCCTTGATGGCATTTTTGGAGCAATGAATGGAAGCTCTGGCTGCGGCTTCATTTTCGTAGAAACTGAAATTTGACCCTCTGCTTTTCGGCATTTGTACAGCGCAGAATAGAGGTTCTGAAGAAGTTGGGATTGTGCTCGATTCAAAGGTAGGTGTGGTCAGGGTGTGTGCGGTACACTTAGTTCTTTTTTCGAGTTGGTAGCGCACAACATCCGTTAGAAGTTTTTTGGGATTTTAAAGGCATGAGTTCCTTTAAGTGCTCTCCGAAAGTTACGGTCACGAGCTGGCAGAATTATGAAAGAGGGTTTGAAAGCTCCAAGCGGAGAAGGAAGTTCCCTGGGCGGACAATTCTCCTACAGGCCCTGCTATGAGGCACCCAGGGGATCGGCGGCATGAAAACCTTAGAGCGATCGACAATAGTTTCCAACCTTAAAAAGTAGAGAAAGATTCAAAGGTGCTTGCTTTACTTTCCTTAGAGGTGGAGCTCGACATGCAGATTAAGTACCGTACCGGGAGCCCGTCTCGACAGGTTTCACTACTGTACTACTTACCTGCACCAATTATATCTAATTTATCTAAATTCTACGATTGCTCACGAGTACTGTAACACACATGGTTCGAATAATGCATCACGCGGCTCTATCAATAAAATACGAACCCTCCTTGAGAAAATCCCGTCGTAAAGCCACATGACAATATCATCTTGGGATCTACTGTACTACACACCCCCTTTCCTGAAATGCACCACGTCCACGAGGTGCATCTTTGCTTAGCTCAGTCCGTGAGCGGCTCCTAACAGTGTAGATGTCAGAGCAGACTCCTGCTATGGGACAAATCATTTCCTCCAGGAATTTCTCCGTATTTCACCGTTCCCGCGCGTCATGCCGACCGCTAGCCTTCGCATCTTCGTCGAGGCGGTTCTGGTCTTCTAGTTTTTCTCGACTTAACCTCTTCTACACCTTCTTAGTGTATACCATAGGTGCAGGAGCGCCCGCCATTCCGATTTCCTCGGGGATCCCTCTCGGGAAACGCCCAAGTCGTCGCGTTTGCTTGTCCATCTTCATTGGAGACAACAAACTTATACTTTTCCCTTCTGACCTTTCACCGTTCCCTGTCCATTGTGAGTTCATTTTCCGCTAAGATGCTCGTCTCCCCGCCGGCATCGGTTCTTCCGTCCCCACCACGCCTTCCTCGCTAGCGTCCTGACATGATTTGCTTCTCCGAGGGGCATGTAACGGTGGGCCTCTCCCCTGGTGGTATCGCTTTCAAATTTTCTGGTCCCCTGACACATTCATTCTCCATCCGGCCAACTACGTACACCTTCGGAATGACGTTTCCAGCCCCGGCTCCTACTTATCCGTCCGATACTGAGCTGTATCATAACTTCGCCGTTGCGCTGCTCCGCCCAGGGGAGCACTTCGACCATAGTGCCACACGGGTCTTTGTTCCCTCCCATGACAAGGGCGCCAGGTTCCCTTGCTCCGTTGAGGAACATATTCACCATTCGTATCATTCCTTCAGGCACTGCGATTTCGCGCCGTACTGGAGGTTGCTTTAAAGAACCAGAAGCGGAAAGGGGTGGACGCGTTTCCCTCTCACTGGCTCCACACTCCGGTGCACGGTGACAATGTTTCGACCCCGATGGGGCATTGCAACACTCTTTACCTCAGGTTTACCAAAAAGCGCGAGATTCAGTCTCGATTCCAAGTACTCCTGCACAAGGAAAGCTCACATCAGCGAGCGGGGCGGCCCGGAAGCATCGCCGAAGACGCTGTGCCCTTGCGGTATTTTCCTTCGATCTCCCTTACGATGGATTTTATTGGCTTAACCGCTAACGATGGGAGACCCACCTTGCGGATGAGACCCGAGTGCGGAACGCCTTTGGATACTTTTACGGTTGGCAGAACCCGGAGTTCCATGACAAGCAAGATCTGACATGCTTCTCTTTCCCAATCCGCCAGGCATAGGGGAACTCCACCCTGTTCCAAATGGAATGGCTGGGAACTATCGATGTGGGACAACTCTTCTGTGAGAGGGAAGTGATGTTAGGATCTCTAAATTTTTTCAGTTTATATTTTTATGATTTGATGAGTTATGCGTACTTTATTATTTTCTTTGAGTACATTTCTTGAGTTTATCGTGAGTTTGCGGTCCACGTTGATATTCTCATGGGATTCTGCAAATTTCATTCTTGTCAGCCTCATCGCCTACTCAGTATCGAAGCTTTGGACACGCACACATGATGGACCCTTCTGGACGTGTTCTCTGAAAGTTCACGTACCCTCTTCTTTGGACAACTATTTTTTTGACTTTTCATAGATGACTCGGTAGAGGGCCACCGTAGAGGACCCTCCCCTTGACCTTCTTTTTGAAGGTTCGATAGTCTTTATAAACCCTGATCGAGACGCCGAATTTTCTTTCGGTGGTCACGATGATTCACGTTCTCAAACTTTGACCCAGTGTTCTAACAGAGAGTGCATCATCATAGCGCCTTAAGATGGATCCCTTTGCTTGGGCCGCTATTGGTGCCTATGGCCTATCCTCTGGGTGCGCCGTTGTGCGTGCCGCGATAATGGCACAAGGCGGGACGCACAAGAGCACCAGATTGAAAGGAGCGATCCCCGTGAAGCGGTGTACCTTCGTGTCGTATACATGCGCGAGTGGGCCGATGTATGCGTCCCAATCCTTCTGGTGATTTGCAACGTAGTGCTTCAACCATGAGGCGAGATGTTTTTTAAACCTCTCTGCCTGTCTGGTGGTCTAGGGGTAGTATGTAGTGGTAAACAACTGCTCCATCCCCAACATTCCGAAGTTGGCGCTGAATTGCTTCGCCGTGAACTGGTGTCCGTTTCATGCAAGGAAATGCAACGGGGCCCCATATGGGTGAAGCCAATGCTCCAGAAAGGAGTCCGCAATTAATGCTGTGATGGTGCTCCAGAGGGGAGGAATGGCGCCCGTGGTCTTCGACAACAGATCGGTGGTCACGACGAGAAATTGGTACGCTTTGTCCGACTTGGAGAGAGGCCCCAAAATATCAATGGCCACGCACTCCAAAGGTCCCGAAGGCCACAACAGTGTGAGTGGCGTCCAGTGTTTGTGGATCTTCTCCTTAGCGCCTGCGCAGGGGTGGAAATCCGCCACCATTTGGAAGGCGTCATTCCCCATGTGCGTCAAATAAAACTCCCCTTGTCATAGTGAAATACATGCACGATCCCCGGCGGTGCCCGGCAAGGTGAAGGTAGTGCGAGAGATACAGAACCCTTGCCGGTAGATTTCTCGCGACCACGTTCTGGAGAGCACCGTCCAGGGGAGCGCAGCGTAATGTATGGCGTCTCGGTCGCCATTGAATGATGATGTTAGACTCCACACAGTGGCGAGGCACTCCTTGCAGTACGAATCCATTTTCTACTTTCTTAGCAACTCCGCTATGGTGATGGGGAGAACTTCTTTCTTCTCCTCCACGACGACCACCACCTCCGGGAGTCCATAAACTTGCCCACAGGTTCACAGCACTCCAAGCATCCTCCTTCGGATCCTCCTTTCCTGGCGGCGCTGTCGGTGACTAGACACGTATTTGTGTCCTTCCAAGGTGTTTTGTCTTCTCCCTCGGTAGAGATTTGCGACAGTATGACCGCTGCCTGGTGTTTTATGCCAGAAGGGTGGATGATGTCAAAATCCACCTGCAACAGACGTATTCCTAACCTCTCCAGGCAACCGAAAGCATCCATCAAGGACAGCGTCCACTTCAATGGTGCGTGGTCCCTCCTCGAAGCAACACCGTCCATACGATATCGAGACATTCGCGCTCCGAGGTGGAATAATTCCGTTCTGTAGATGAATGGTTGCGCATCCAGTACCCTATAGGTTGCAGTCCACTTTCATGGTGTTCCTGTAAGAGGGCACATCTGACCTGATACTTACAGGCGTCTGTGTCCAACACATTTCGGCCGTCCCGTTTCGAGAGAACCAAGATCGGTGGCTCTATTGGTCTTCGCCTTCAAGGTTTGAAAGACTTCAAACTTTTCGTCCGTCAGGATAGTCAATTGCCTCGGCTTGTTTTTCTCTAAGCGGCTGTTCAACTGAGCCGTAATTCGGGAGAATTTCGGGACAAACCTCCGAGAAACATTTCACAACCCTAGGAAGGAGCGGAGCTACGTCTGGTTTGTGGGAGGTAGAGCTTCCTTGATGGCATTCTGAGTCTTTGTGGAAACCTGTAGGTGGCCCGGTAGCTCAACATGCCCCAGGTAGTCTTCCAAGGACTTGAAAAAGAAACACTATTCCTGCTTGAATGAAACTCTGGCGTCCTTCAAGAGTTGGAGCACGCGCTTGGTCTGCATGAAGTGCTCCTGTACCCTGCCGGAGTATATAATGACATCTTTAACATACACCAGTACATACTGCCACTTCACATTCGACAGGATTATGTCCACCGCTCGTTGGAATGTAGCGGGTACATTCTTTAATCCAAACGGCATCCTTAGGAATCTGAAAATTCCACAGTGCGAGGTAAACGTCGTCTTCTCCATATCGGAGTCTTCCATCTCAATCTACCAGTAGACAATGTTGGCGTCCAGCGTGGAGGAAACGGATGTATCACCTAAGGAGCCAATACATTCATCCATACGAGGTATCTGGTACGAATCGCATACCGTCACGTCGCTGAGTCGTCTATGGTCAATACAGAACCTCAAAGAGCCATATGTCTTCTTCAAAAACGGCACTGGGAAGGCCCGTTCGCAATGAGAGGTCTCGAGAATGCCATTATCTGGCATCCGATGTACCCTTTCGCGTTCGAAATCACGCGCATGAGGCCCAGCCCTCCTCGGTAGTTGGTATACCGGTTTGGCATCAAGTGTGAGCTAGACCCCTTGCTTGGCCAGGCTACCCTGATCTAGGCGGCTAGATCACATGTTCCAAAAGGCGGATAGCATCTTCACCATTCTATGGCGATACAATTCGAAATCTCCGCCAATTTGGTGCTTCCCCTGTCAAGCTGCAGGCTTTTCTTTCTCTGAAGTCTTCGATGCCGCGTCGGGTTCTATGGTGGCGATAACATAGTGTTCATCCTTGCCCTCCGTACGAAAAAGATGAGCACATTTCGCAAGGGCTGATACTGCCAATCCAACTACAGACCCTTTCCGGAGCCATAAAGGCGACTCCTTCCGGTAATCATGCACGACCCTGAAGGGAATGCTCGGCACTATTTCCATATTGACGTTGGTTATCATGGAGTGCTGCTTTGTTATCAGGTGTGGACACCACTGTAGAAATAAAAGGCTGGATGTAGAGGTATGCCCCCAAACTTCGGCCTTACCCGTCGTGGGTATTTCGATACTCTTCATCATCTGGAGCTTAATCGACTTTGTCTCCTTTGTAAGATTACCCACGTGACTTGCATTGGCATCCAGTCCCAGAGATGCGGAAACAATACCTGCAGGGGCTGCGTCTTGCAGCCTCACCTTCCGCAGACGTGTATATATTGCACTTAAATACCGATCCACAAAGGCAATGTCCAATATGCATTGCGCTGCCATGTTGGTTGCCATGGGGACTTATGACTTCACTTCTCAGGAGCTCAGCCGCAGATTCAAGTGTAGTGCTTTGAGGATGGTTAATGCTCGACGACACGCATCTAGCACTATAGGGAGCTTTCCAGGCCTCAAGGAGCTGAGAGCAGGACGCGGAAGCACGTCAACGTGCACTGGGTTGGGTCCGGCTTCGGTCTCCAGCGTAGCGTGCACCGTTACGGAGGGGAGTGGAGAACATCCTATGAAGGCAAACACATTGTAATTCTCACGGTGGAGCCTGCAAACAGATTCCTCAAAGGCGGTGAGTGTTTCCAAATGGATTGGGGGCCCGGCGATTCTGCGTCCACCGTGCAGATAGATTCCCCTCCTTTCGTACAGGCGACCTCTGTGGGACCGAGGCTCAACGAAAAGGAGCCACGGGAAGTCTCTTCGCTTGACTCTGATAGTTTTCCTGGTTGGAGGGGACCGCAGTTCCAGTAATGGACGGATGCTGCGATTGCGCATAGAGATGCAACGTGTTCCCCTGAAGTGCAACTGGTTTGGATACCGGTCCCTGCACTGGCCGTTTGCATGAGAGTGAGATAGGCTGCACTATAACTGGAACGCGGTAACCGTGGTCTCCTTGAGGAGAGCGGATATCGTGATACGCGGCTCGATAACATCCGCTCTCTGTTGGTGTTTCCCTTACGTCCTAGAAGATCTATTCCCGATCCTGAAGGATGGCGGCTCTCATTGCCGGGCTGAGACTGATACAGTGTACAGTCTCTCGAGTCATGCAAATCATGCATGGTGGTGGGTAGCCCCAAGGGTCGGTGAATCCTACACTCCTGTAATATCCTGCCGAGACGAACGAGGTAGCAGACGAGGGTTTCCTCGTCCTAGACGGTGCTCCACGAGATGAGGCCTATGTAAGAGCATGGGCCTCTTGCTCTTTCTCGACCGTGAGCTCGTCGACCTCCCCTCAGGTGCTGGAGTCCAGCGTCAGGGCGGATGCCTGAAGGTTCCTTAAGGCCTTCGGTTTGTCTAAAATTGGAGCGTGGCTTTGGCGAGCAGCACGGTGGATATACAATGGAGTTCCACGAAACATGCTAGCACCGTATAGTTGGTCTTTGGGTGCGTTATCAAGTGATTACACAAGCTGGCGCGGATAGAAAGAAGGAGTCCTTCGACAAACAACGACTTCGGCCGCCGTTTGGAGTACATTTTCCCACAAGGTAAGGCCTTCGGTCATAGCTTCGGTGAGAACTCTGTCTGGGTCATTCCCGTATTCCGGCTCTAGGAGGTGACTTCAGCGTAAGCATCGGCTATCACGTCTTGCATTTCGTACCTTTTCCGGAGGAAAATCACCACTCCCGAACAGCTGCACCAGCGAGTGCGCCTGACCTGTAAGTTAGACCTGAAAGCACTAGACGGCGGCACCTTCATGGACACCATTGGTATTACACACCGAACGGAAGCGTGTTAGAAAATTCAATACCGAGATGGGGTCTTCACCAGAGAAGGGGGGCTTGTTCATTTGAATATCCATGCGGCGTTGGATCTTCGTGCGTCATTTAGCGATCGACTCGTCGCAAAGAGTGGGACGATCATTCAACCGGTAGGTGTCCTAATCCACTACCTTGGCGAAGAAGTCGTTACGTGGCAGGGCCTTACTGACGTCTTAGATCTTCTTCTTTGGAGGTATATTGTTCTCCGAGTTGGAGCTGTTTACGGATTTAGAGTCTAAGCTTCTCTTCAAATCAGAGTATCTCTTTCTACTTTTCTCCCTCCATTTCTTTCGTCGTATTTCCTGTAGGTTGTCTGGGTGCCTGACGATACCCTCACTATTTTGATTCACCCTAGGAGTATCTATCCTGTCCTTCTCTATTTGGGTGAAGTACTTCGCGACCGGTATCCTTTCCTCCTCCGTGGAGCGACAGGTCCAGACGATTAATAGCAATATTCTTGAGGTGTTCCTGTTTCCGCACGGCAGAATCCTTTCCTCCTCTGGTGTGAAGGGCGGCAGTATCCTGTCCGTCCCTGCCCGGGGTCACCTTAGGTGTTGAAAGAGGGAATCTCTCTTGTACGGAAGAATGACTTTGAAATGCCACGGGAAAGAGCAGCTGCGAGGTTTGGGAACGAGCCTCCGCAAGAATAACATCTGGGGTCACCTCTACGAAGGGGTCCAAATCCAGCAAGAAAGCCATAGCACGGTATGGACTCTCCGTTGCGATTTCCTCCACAACGGGGCGGCGAAGCGCTCCGAAATGTGCCTCAACACTTGCAGAAATTCTTTCGACGAGCTCATATGACAGCCAATCCGTAAGACGCGTGGCCAGTGACCCTCGGAGGGAGTTAGTCTCTGGGTGTTCTCGTGCTTACAGCTCCTGGGGTGGCGGCTTTGATGCCATGTGCGGTTTTTCAACCTCCACATCGACATTCTCCAAAGATGTCGCGGGAGGTTCCGCTTGTCTCCAATCGTGCACTCTCCCACGATTCCTGAAACCCTCCACAAAGGAGTCAGGATTCTTAAGGAGACTTTCAGGGTCCTTCAGTGTGACGGCCATCTTCTGGGGAGCACTTCACGATCAGCGCTCACCAACGGTGTGATACTGTTAGTTTTTCTTTCGATGTAGTAGAGCACAAGGTCCGTTAGCATTTCTGCTGACTCCAAAAGTGCGTGTTCCTGAAGGTGGTCTCCAGTATCCGCTGTCGCGAGCCGGGGGAATTCTTAAAGAGGATCCGCAAACACCAAGCCGAGGTGGATGTTCACTGGGCGGACAATGCTCCTGCAGGTGCTGCTATGATGCGACCTGGGAATCGGCGGCTTAGAAACCAGAGGATGACCGAAGAGAGTTTCCGACCGGAAAAGTAGATGAACACTTAAGGTTGCTTGTCTTTACTTCCCCAGAGTTGGAGTTCATCCGGCAGATTAAGTATTAAGCCGGGAGCCCGCTTCTGCAGGTCCCACTTCTGTAGTAACCACTTGCATAAATTAACTAAAATCAGTATAAAGTCAACCGTCTCCTAAGGATACTGTAGCGCACGCAGGCGGAAGTATGCACCACGTGGCTCAGCTTATGAAATACGAGCCCTCCTTAGGAATATCTCGCCAGAAAGCCACACCACCATATTTCCTTAAGAGGCACTGTATTAAAAATGGATCCGGTTGCTTAAGGGTCCTGTGAGGAGTTCTCCATTGGGATTTATGAGGGATTCATACAGAAGTAGGTCGAGGGTGATCTACTATCACTTCTGAATCCTCTTGGGGAAGAATTTCATTGTTGGGTTCCGATCGTTGCAAACTAGAAACCCTTTTCTGTCGTGACGCTTGGGACTCCTTTAGGAAATTGACCGTTTAAGTCGGGAGACCGGTTGTGGTACCTTCACTTCTTCTTTCGAGGTGGTAGCGCACAACGTCCGTTAGGAGTTTTTGGTGACTCCAAATGCGCAAGATCCTGAAAAAGGTCTCCGATAATCACGGTCACGAGCCGTTGGAGTCCTGAAAAGAGGTTTGCAAGCACCAAATGGAGAAGAGGGTTCACTATGCGGACAATGCTCTTACAGGCGCTGCTATAAGGCGACGTGAAGATCGGTGGCTTAGAAACCATAAGATGTTCTATGAGAGTCTCCAACCGAAAACTAGATAAAAACTCAAGGGTTCTTGGTTTACGTCCCCCAGAGGTACAGCTCGACCGGCAGAGTAAGTGCCGTGCCGGGAGCCCGCATCGACAGGTTTCACTACTACAATTATTCCTTGCACCAATTAAATCTAATATATCAAAATTGTACAATTTTTGAGGAGTACTGTAGCACACATGGGCTAAATAATGCACCACGCGGCTCACTTCATAAAATGCGATCCCTCCTTAGGTATACCCCATCGCAAAGCCACATGACGATATCACCTTAAAATTCACTGTGCTACACTGTGGAATTAGAGACATAATATTGTAGAAAAAGATTTCTGGAGATCGACGAGTTGTCTTCAATGCCGTTCTTGAATGAAACAGGGATTGAAAGTAGTGCATTTTCAGTGCGGACATATTTTTACTACTGTTTCGGTTTCGTCCTGTTTGGATATTGCCCGAAGAGGCGAGTGCCATGTGGTATAGTCCGTTTCAAAACCATACTACCCCTGAAAAGTGCGCCAAAACTGTATTGTAGGCTAAAGTTTTGAACAAAGTCTATGTAGAATCGTTTCAAAAAGATATGTAAACCGTCTTCTTTCTAGTAAAAATGGCTCGAGGTCTACCTATTTCCAAGCAAGAACAGCTTCAAATCGTAAAGTTGAACGCCGGAAAACATTCTGACTGTGCTATCGCTATAACATTGAAGCGTTCTAGGGTCACAATAGCTACTTGCCTAAAACCTTCGACTCTCTATGGATTAAAACGATCTCCGGGACGTCCTAAGAAGCTCAGCCAAGCAGATAAAAGAGGAATTAGAAGGGATCTGTGCAATGGAAAAGTATTGTACAAAACAATTGGAATAAATCTCAATCTCAATGTTTCAAAATCACCTATATGGAGGCAAATAAACAGCACAAATCTATTTACGTATAATAAAATGAAAACGACTTTCGTTCTCCAAGGCCATCATAAGCAGAAGAGAGTTGACTGGTATAGTGGTAAAGCCTACTGAAAAACGGAATGGGAAAATGTTATTTTTACTGATGAAAAAAGTTCAATTTGGACGGACCAGATTGCTACAAATATTATTGGCACGATCTTCGTAATAAACGTCATGAGTTTTATACCAGGCATGCAGTTGGAGGCTCTGTAATGGTCTGGGCGGGCATTTCTAAAAAAGAGGGCACGGAAATTGCATCTATTGAAAAAAATACGAATGCAGAAAAATATCAAGAAGTTCTTTACAATTATTGGCTACCTTCTGGTTTATGTTTCCATGAAGAAAATTTCAATTTTCAACAGGATAATGCTCCTGTACACACTTCATCTTTAACCAAAAACTGGCTACTGTGGTACTGTCAGCCCTCCTGTCGAGGTAGTAAAACACAACGTCCCTTAGGAGTTTTTATTGACTCCAAAGGCGCGTATTCCTAAAGGTGGTCTCCGTTATCCGCTGTCGCGAGCCGGGTGAATTCTGAAAGGAGATCCGCAAACACCCGGCGGAGGTGAGGTTCACTGGGCAGACAATGCTCCTACAGGCGTTGCTATGATGCGACCTGGGGATCGGTGGCTTGGAAACCTGAGAGAGTAGACAAGAGACTTCAACCGGAAAATGTAGAAGAAGACTCAAGGGTGCTTGTCTTTACTTCCCCAGAGGTGGAGCTCAACGGGCAGCTTAAATATCAAGCCGGGAGCCTGCCTCGGCAGGCCGCACTACTGTGCTAATTACCTGCATAAAATACCTAACATAAATAATAAATTCTACCGTACCTTAATGATACTGTAGCGCACGCGGGCAAGATTATGCACCACGTGGCCCAGCTAATAAATTACGAACCCTCCATAAGAATATTATACCTTAAGGCCAGACCACCATATTTCCGTAGGAGCCACTGTGCTACATACCCCCTTTCCTGAATTGCACCACGTCCTCGAGGTGTATCCTCGGCTTTCTTGATCCCTGGGTTGGCTCCTATCAGTGTTGCGGCACGTGCGGCCTCCGGCGGTTCGCCCGTTCTCTCTTCCAGGCGTTCCGTCTCTTCTCCATACTCCTTCGCGGCGGGTTGCCGCGGGTTCGCATTTCACTCCTTGCGGCGTTCGTGGGCTCCAGCTTCTCTTCACCCGGCGATATCCCCTCCTTCTTGGTGTCACCTTTCGGTGCCGCTGCGCCAATCGGCAGCGCGGTTCTCCGCATCCTCAGGCGCACCGCGCAGCTTCCGGGGACGGAGCGTGGGCCAGTCCCGTAAGGGTACCCACCCCCTGGAGGCGTTAGCCACTCTGACTCCTCCGAGGTTACTCCTTCTGGCAACACCCGCGTCATCGCGTCCGCTCATCTCATCCCCGTGAAGGCGCCGAACTCATAGGTTTCTCGTCAGCACCCCCGTCGTTCTCCGTTGGATATGAGCTCGCGCCCCGCGATGGTGCGCCATGACTCGCCCGATGCCAGTCGCCCGGCTTCGTCTCGGATTCCACGGTGGCAGCTCGACGCGACTCCCTCCGCAATGGTGCATATAGCAAATCGATCCTCGAGTGGTGTCAGGTCTCTCTCCTCAGGTGCAACCACGCATTCTGTCGCTATCCACCCTGCTGCATACGCCTTCGGAATGTCCTCTCCTACTCTGGCGCCGACATCCCCTTCCAATCCGGAGATGTATCACAACTCAACAGGAGGACCGTTCCGTCCAGGTGAGCACTTCGATCATCGCGCCACGCGAGTGTTCGTCCCGTTCCATGATAGGCGCGTGAGTCTGCCGTGTCCAGTGGAGGATTACATTCACCACTTTGGGCCGTACCTGCAGGC
>JAHNZQ020000172.1:1817846-1837840 GCA_019155205.2 Gracilaria vermiculophylla | reverse complement strand
CCCGATGCGGCCACCTCCAGGGACGGCGCACCAACCGCCACGGAGGGAGCTGCAGACGGCGGACCAGCCAAGGAAGGAGCTCCCCGACGGGATTCCGTGGGCTCCGCAGTGGAGGACGGCAATGCCAAGGGCGGAGTCGGCGACGCCGGAGGTGACGGTGGTGAGGGAACTGGAACGCCCCGCAGGCGAGGCTGGGAAATCGGCGCAAAGACGCTCCGCAATCGGGGTTGCACACTGGGGCCGAAGGACCTGGGACGGGAGCAATCTCGTCCTCCTCCATAGGAGACACGGCGACTACCACTGCGGGAGCATTCGGCACTGCGGCAAGCCGCGGAGTTATCATCTCAGGAGGTGCGCCTATATCTTCGGACGTAGCCGGTAACCGACAGGGCGCGCTGGTCGCCAAGCTCTCCACCAAGGGTTCATAGTCGAGGACTCGTAGCCGAAGCACCTGAGATACGGGATCTGGCACCACTTGGGGAGCGACCCACGGTTATACACCGACCGAGAAAGGAGCTGTGTGGGACGCCATCGTGAAATGCGCGGAGAAGACGGACGACCGAAGACAGGCGAGGTCTGTAGCACCATGGTGTGGCGCAAGTTCATATTTCGTGAAGAATGAAGGGGGCACGTACGAGAAAATTATGAAACGATGCACCTTCACGGAGATTGAATAAGCGGACGCGAAGAAGCGGGTGTTGCCAAAAAGAGTAACCTCGAAGGAGTCAGAGTGGCGAACGCCTCCAGGGGTGTCGGTACCCTCGCGGGACTGCCCCACGCTCCGTCCACGGGAGTTGCGCGTGTGCACAGCGCACGATGCGCCGGAGGATGCGGACGCTCGCGCTGCAGACTGGCGCAGCAGCACCGAGGGATGACTCCAAGAAGGAGCGGATATCGCCGGCTGAAAAAGAGCTGGAGCCAACGAACGCCGCAAGGAGTGAAACGCGAACCTACGGCAACCCGCCGCGTGGGAGTACGGAGAAAAGAAGGAACGCCTGAAGAAGAGAACGGGCGAACCGCCGGAGGCCGCACGTGCCGCAACACCGATAGGAGCCACCGCAGGGATCAAGAAAGCGGAGGATGCACCTCGAGGACGTGGTGCAATTTAGAAAAGGGGGTATGTAGTACAGTGGCTCCTACGGAAATATGGCAGTTTGGCCTTAAGGTATAATATTCCTAAGGAGGGTTCGTTGTTTATTGGCTGGGCCACGTGGTGCAAAGTCTCACCCGCGTGCCCTGCAGTATCCTTGAAGTACGGTAGAATTTATTATTTGTTTTAGATATTTTATGCAAGTAATTAGCACAGTAGTGCGACCTGCCGAGGCGGGCTCCCGGCTTGATATTGAATCTGCCGGTTGAGTTCCACTACTAGGAAAGTAAAGACAAGCACCCCTGAGTCATCTTCTACATTTTCCGGTTGGAGTCTCTTTTCTTTTAACGCAGGTTTCTAAGCCGCCGATCCCTAGGTCGCATCATAGCAGCGCCTGTAGGAGCATTGTCCGGCCAGTGAAACTCCCCCTCCGCTTGGTGTTTGCGGATCCCTTTCAGAATTCACCCGGCTCGCGACAGCGGATACCGGAGACCACCTTTAGGAATACGCGCCTTTGGAGTCAACAAAAACTCCTAACGGACGTTGTGCTTTACTACCTACACAGGAGCGCTGACAGTAACACAAAGACGCCGACCCCCCTCGCGCCTGTAAAAGCCGGACATCTCCTTCTGTACTCTTACTGCGGGGAGTCAGTTGCCCGTCGCAAGACACAAGCGCCTTCGTCTTGCTTCCGCACCACGCTCTGCCTTCACCTCTCGTTGCGCCAGCCACATGGATCGACACGCAACAATTTTTGTAAGGAACGTCATGAATTTTATACCAGGCACTCTGGTGGAGGCTCTGTAATGGTTTGGGGGGGGGGGAAGGGGGGGCATTTCTAAAAAAGGTCTAACGGAAATTGCCTTCATTGAAACGAACATGAATGCTGAAAAATATCAAGAATTTCTATACAACTATTTGCTACCTTTTGGTTTATGTTTCCATGAAGAAAATTTCATTTTTCAACAGGATAATGCGCCTGTGCACAGTGCATCTTTAATCAAAAATTGGCTACAGGAGTCTGAGGTATCTGTTTTAGGGTTGCAAACGCGCTCACCAGATTTGAACCTAATCGAAAACATTTGGGGACTGCTGGCAAGGATGGTTTATGCGCATGGAAGGCAATTTCAGACAGTTTTTGAACTCAAAATCTGTATTAAAAATTGCTGGGAATATATAACAGTTTCAAGTGTGGGAAAGTACATCAATTCGATGCCGAAACGCTGCATTAGCTTTATACAGGAAAACGAATGCAAAATAAACTATTGAGCGTCACGCAGTAAAGATTTGTTATTGATGATCATATGTTTTTGAAACGATTTTTTGACTTTACTTTTTTCTGAAACCTATTTTTGTAGGCGTACAGTATACATTTGCTCGTTGTTTTAAGATTTCACAGCATGTCGTATGTTTTTGAAACAGTCTGTAAATAAAAAGGAAAAAAAAATAAAACAGCAGTGCAAAGCAAGTGCTACACGGCACCCATACTGTAGCCAGCAAGCCGCGCGCGGGTATCCAGTGCGTGTCGGAAGGCCGTCCAGCGCGCGTGCCACGACGCGCGACGCGCCCCGGTTCGGGTGCCCCGGAGTCCACTCTGGAAACGTATGTTAATCGCGCCTGCGATGTTAAATGTTTTCACATTGGAAACTAATCGTCATCCGGTTAACCGCCAACGTGCCATGAAAACTTTTCCTGGAGGGCTTTGCACTTCAATAATGCATTTATTGAAAGAGTTGTGAACGCCAATTAGTATCTAAAAGTGCTGTACAACACTTTTCCATCATTAGATTACTGTTATCATAAATCAAACGACATTTTTCAACAGTATAATGCGCCAGTACATAATGCTTCATGAGTAAAAAAATGTCCACGCGAGTCAGATGTATCTGTTTCACAGTAGCACGCACACGTGCCAGATTTGAAACCGATTGGAAACGATTGGGTACTGCTGGCAAGGATTGTTTATGCGCATGAAAGGCAGTTTCAAATCGTTTTTGAACTCAGAAACTGTATTACAAATTGTTGAAAATCTGTTACAGTTTCAAGTGTAGGAAAATACGTCAATGCGACGACAAAACGTTGCATTAGCGTCAAACAGCAGAAGATGCAAAATGAAATATGAAACTTATCGCCGTAAAGATGTGTTCTTGATGGACATATGCTATTGAAACGATTTTATGAATTTAATGTTTTCTCAAACCCAATTTTGTAGAAGTACAGTAGACGTTTGGTAGTCTTTTTGACATTTAGGAGCGTGTCATATGTTTTTGAAACAATCTGTACATGGTCCGTGTGGTTGAGATCTTAAAAACTAGTTTGCAAGGGCTTGTGGCTCTCCAGCAAACGTGCATAGTCCGCATTTTTGGATGCAGCATGGCACGATCAACCAATGAGAAAACATTTTTAACGAAATCTGCTGATGCAATGACACGCATTGCGTATTGAAAGAAAGGTTTTGTTTGCGCATGCAAGTCCTATATAAGCGATCGTCGTGAAACTCAGGCACTCGCTACAGAAAGGACCGCTCACGTTGGTTTAGTGTCGCACAGGTGATCCTTTCTTTGCGCAGAGATGGACGCTACCGTCGGTTTTGGACCTATCGGTTCCTCCGTGCCTGGTAATACTCCCGGTAATCATGCTCTTTTTCGCCGTGTCGCGTACGTGATCTTGGTTGTGGCTGTGCTGGGCTGCGTTAGTGTACCTTCTCGTTTGCTGTAAAGCAATATCAACTGTTGCCAGTTCTTGCTTGTCCCACTCCGTCGTAACATCATTTTATTGCGGTATACCAGATGAATGTGAAAATTACATCCTATCAGAACCTATCCCTCGCGATTCGAATTATGTTTGATAGTTTTTGATGAATAAAAGAAGTCTATGTCACAATGTATATGGCATTCAGAAAGTACGAGATGCATGCTTTTAATTATGGATACCAGAGCCTTACATATTGACGTAAATATTGTTCATGGGATCGCGACCTCCGTACAACTCAATGGAAGAGCGCTTGCCTTGAAGTTGTTCGATATAAAACAAAATTAGCGAAATGAATACAACTTGTATTTTCGCCGGACTCAGAATCCACGGCGAATCTTATTAACTTTGAGTTTGAATCCATGCAGGTTTATGGTGAGTTCAATGTGTAGCCTAAATCTGTTTTCGCGGATTGCAGATGTAGGAAAACACGTCTGCATCAACAAAAAAGTTTATCATAACAATGAATAAAGTGAGCGACAACCCAATGGTTTGAACGATCATAAAAGGTATAACAGTTTAACATGTAATGCATCGGAAATGTTGAATGTATAATTTCATAAAACACCATTGAAGCCTCATTTTTCCTCCAAATCGCGATTCCAAGACTAACGAGCATCAAGTTACTTGCTCTCACGGAAAAGCTTTTGACTCATTCCATTCATAAATATGGGACAAGAAAGGAAAGAATGTAGCTTTCAATAGAGTTTACTTTTGTAGAAATCATATAAGTGCTTGAGTTAAAGCAGTTCGTCGAATGGAATATAAAAAAAAGAGTTTCAAAATCTCGCTATGAAAAGACAAAGATTACTCTTGAAACGGGCGTCATTTGACTGCAGAGTCTTTACTGAATGCTTTAAAGCAAGGATCCAAGTCAGTTTTTGCTCTGAAAGTGCTGCAGAGCTCCATCGCTTTACTAAGCTCGCCCCGCGCAGAGATGCTCTATTGGAGGTATTAGCGGAGACGCGCAAGCAGAGGCGTAAAATTACTGTTGTTCGCGCTGCTCAAAAGCACGCTTTGAACTTTGGTGTTCAAAATAAGTTTATTGTAAAGTCGGCAGATGCAGCGAGCGATGGAGTTGGAAAGTAAGTCGACGGATCGTCTCCGGTTAATTTCAAAGCTGGAAGTGATTGAGGTTCGACAAAACTGTGGAGCCTCATACAGGCTCTGTGGGCGCTGATGCCGGTTGTGACCACGAGTTTGGCACGCGCGACATATTAAATTATATGCGACAACAGTATCATATGGGACTCGTAAGTGTTTTGCTTACTATCACGTTTGTTTTCTGAGTTACAAGCCAAGGTTTTGTACACAAAAACTTTAGGCACCCATCTCTCTTGTTACGTATCAATCGTGAGTACTGCAGAAAAACGGAAATGAGGTGGGGTTTCTTGCCAAGTTCGAAGTCGTATTCATTTTCCGACACATCACATCTTGAACTTGATGTTAGTAGTGAATTGTATGCATGAGTGAATTGTTTACATGCCTATTTACATTCTATACATTCTGTTTACAGGTATCTCGTTAGATTGAATTGTCATGTGCGCTGATGATATCTAGAAGATATTTTGTTCGCACTTTGTCCCTCGAGGACTATATAAGAACCATTCTGGATAACTTGTGATGGATATTTCAATAGAATCTTTTTGTTAGTGGTGGTTTTTTGGCTTTTCTTTCTTTGTAATGTACTTTATGTGGCAAAGTCTAGGATTTCTGAAAATGATTTTATTGATAGTGCGAGAGCGTTCGAATGCCTTCGCAAAGGTTTGCTACAGACAGGCATGGGCTAAAGCGGTAAGTACTATTCTTTTTTGAATATCTGTCAAAGGCTTACATTGTCCCAGTGTTAGGAATTCGAGAAGTTTTGTTTTTTAAAATCCTTTGGGGTTTCATTTACTAACCCCTAAACCCCTCAACCTCTTTTTTCTCACGTTAATAGGAAAGGTGAAGTCCATTTTGACCTTTAGTCTGCAAAAGATATGTTTGCTCTTCGTCTGATTTGATCTACAGAAGCGCTGGGTTGATACGCCGACTTTTTGCCTAATTCAATTCGTTTGAATGAAAGTGCTTCATCTGATTTCGCGGACCGCGTGATCCTCCGCTCGCCAGCAAGTGTGTATTGAACTATTGACCAGATGAGAGGTCATAACAATCAACTTCGGGTGGATGAAAGGTTCAGAACCTTTCAAAACTATTTATTTAGCACCATTTCATCCGGGCGGACAGACATGAATCGCACTGTACCCCACGCATACCCCAACTTCAATCGTATTACCACGGTAGAGCAAATTTCAACACTGAAAATTCCGCAGGTCAATCGGGTCAACGAGTTATACGTCGATCCGTGAACAACCAACATATTTGAAAGCATCAAACAAAAAGATCAACGGATTTCCATTTACTCTGACGAAACCAACAAAGGATTGGTACGAGATAATGGACCGCTGAAGCAGCCTCGCTAACTGATTCCGAAGAGACTTATTCTGCGAGTATCATAACGATCTTGAGATCGCAACTGCCACAGTGGGTTGTGGGGTCGGAAACGTAAAGAACAGTTTAAATGAAAAAACAAATATCGCCAAAAGGGTAAGCAGCAGAAGCAACGATCGGCAGCAGCCCTATGATCACGACTCCATGACCATTTGATTACGTTTACATGTCTCTCAGTAACCTGGATAGTGATGAGCGCAAGAGGGAAGGCACTTGTGTCTGGAACTAAGGGCAAGGTATAATCTTACCGCCTAATATGGAACAAGTGCAATAATTATTCGTCCGGAACAATCCAAAATCTCTAGATAACCCTCTAGAATAGCAACAAAGACCATCTGGTGCATTCCCATGTGGACAATCATCTGGTTCACCGCATTTCATTCCTGTCACGACGGTGGAGCACATGCAAGGATTCCCAACGAATTGTGTATCTCCACAGCAAACGGGGAAGAATATAAGTGGGCATGCCTGATTTCTGGACACTCCGAGATTTACTTCATGCATAGACACTGGATGAGCTCTTCGTCCTCGCAAATTTGCAGTCGAAACCATTGCTCCATGACGAGCAAAAGGAGGTGCAATCCATACTTCTCGGGCCGGAAAGGGGCGGTAGTTCTTCACGGATACGGCCACGCAGCCCAGCACGGCTACAATCGAGATGAAGTACGCGACACGGCGAAGAAGAGCATGATTCCCCTGAGCATTACCAGGCTCGGAGGAACGGATGGATTTGAAACCGACAGTGGCGTCCATCACTTGACGAAGGAAGAATCTGCTATGCGTCAGCAACAACTGCGGTGGACCATTTTGACACACATAGTGCTTCACGACGAACGCTTATGTAGGACTTGCATACCCTTCTTTCTAAAATGAAAGGCATCATGGCATCTGCAGAATTCGTTACAACTGTTTTCTGATTGGTTAATCTGGCCATGTTGCATCCAAAATTGCAGATTCAGATATGCACTTTTGCTTCCCGCTTAGCATGAGTTTTTAGTGCGCGTATATTTTTCTCTCAGCCAATAAGCGATTGTGTAAAGCAGTGAAAAGGCCAACCGTCGGTCAAATCGAATTCTGTCGAGAGGATTCTCAATAATCTCGAAGCCCTTGAGACATCCTTCCCATGTTTTCAACCACTCATACGTTGGTTATATAGGTCGCGTGCTTATTTTTGTCGGAAAAAAGGTAGAGAAACGCTACAAGCAACATCTGAGCTGAAGATGAGAAACGTAGCCACGTAGAGTTATGTACAGTGCGTTTCAAAACCAAATGACGGCTGAAACATGCCCAGAAACTGTACACTACGCTAAGTTTTGCACATTGTGTATGTATAATCGTTTCAAAAGATAGATGCCCGCGTTTGTTTCAGGTATAAATGGGTCTAAGTCCTTCACTTATCAAGCGAAGAAAGCTTCAATGCGTCATATCGAAGGCGAAATGCAACTCTACCGGCGCTGTGGCACAAAAAAAATACGAGTCACAATTTTTAGTTTTCTTAAGAGAATAGCACTTAATTGAACAACATGATGTCAAAAATGTGTAAAGAAGCTCCTTTTGGTTGACAAAAGAGGAATCACATGCAAGTATGTTAATGGAAAAGTATTGTGTACAATATTCAGGATATATTTTAATTTCAACGTATCCAAAGCAGACCTGTTGATGAAAATAAACAACAAAAATTCGTTTAGCTACAAAACAAAATTAAAAAACCTCTTTTTAATACAAAACGATCAGGAACAAATGAAAAATGACCAGTGTGACGAAAGTGTAGACACAAAATAAGTGATATATCTTTTGGGTTTCATGACGAGAAAACGTTCAATCTTGATGGTCCAGATTGCCAAATATTTTAGTATCATAATCATTGCCAAGCATTTTTAATACTTTGCATTACATATTCAGGTGGAGGATCGTTGGTAACTATAGCTTGTTTTAAGAAAAGTCTTACAGAATTTGCATTCATTAAGACTACAGTAAATACAGAAAATAACACAACGTGCTACATAAATGTGTGCTACTTTCGGAACCAGATCCCGTGAATAAAGTACAAAACAACTTCTCCTCAGTCACGCGATTTGAATAGGTAATCTATGTAGTGCAACTGATCTCCGTAAGAGAAGGGACGATCCGACAGATGGAAAAACTAAAGGCCGAACTCGATTGGCTTTAATGTAGAAGGGGCATTGTGCACGAGGTAAAACCACGGTACTATGACTACACGGTAGTCAGATCTGGCATTGTAAACCAGTACATTGTAGCAACAACCGCATCTACTGTCACCAATACGGTCGGGCAGATCGCCATCAGGGCGAATCAAAAATAAAAGTGACGGGCGTCCGTTGCATCCATAAATACAATTCCCGTTTCCGGGTGGTCAGTAGGACTGCTGGATTCGTCGGGCGTTGCGGTTCAACTCATGTTTTTGAGTGTGCCCAATTAAAGTACATCAAATGGCTAAACAGTTTTCTACTGACCGCATCGACGCGAGCATCTGAGCGGACCTCCCATGTGTGGTAGGATTCGGATTTGGACTGGTTTTTTCAAAACCTCATGTGTTTTCGAGTAAAATAAAGACTATTTCAAAAGTATAGGACACCTGGCATTGGGATGCAAATCGACGTGTTTAATGTTGTAGTGCTACCAAAATCAGTTTTCAAAAACTTCAAATTAAAAAACCGTTTCAAAATCTTAAGACATTTCACTTTCAAACATCATTCTGCCTTCTTCAGTATATGATTTTCGCTTTTGTCTACTAAATAATACTCTAATTCAAACCTTTTGCGTCGCGTTTCTCTAACGTCTCATAGTTAAAATATTCATAGTTTTCGCTCTATTTCCAATAATTTTATTTTAATCAAACCCTGTTCAGAATGGCCTGTAATGGCCGTAAGAAATTCTAACGAGTACAGATTACTAATTTTCAAAAGGGTTTAAGTGAACGTGACGCGAAAGTGACTGCGTGGCATTGATTTATAGTAAGCAAAGAAAGTTTTCCATTGTTATTGAATACTAAACTGCGACGCTATCTTGTAGAAAAACCAGTTTTCATTTCTGATAAGATATGTAATATTTATAACAAGTTGTGTGAAAGCATTTGTAAGCCTTTTTGATTCTATAATGCTTACTGAAAAGGCTTTGTATGTAGTTTTTTTTTATCATGGTAAGTCCAGTTCATAGCATAATATTTGCTCTAATAGAAGTTTACCAGGCTAAAATTTTGTTTGACCTATTTTACTTATGATAACAATATGTAAATCATAGTTGTTCATCTTAATCAAAGTTTTACTACATTTAAAATAAATTCTTTTCGCAGCTATCTTTCTTTTCAGTGCTCATAGCACACTGTGACATATTGTTTTGTTTATTTTGAGCTTCCAGAAGAAAAGGTTGTTCATTTTTATAAACCAAAAGAATTTCGAAGCGTTTTTCATTCCCATTTTATTCATTCTTTGTAAACGTATTGTTTTTTGATGGTTTTTTTAGTGCAAAATAAATTGGCAGGATAATACTCTTGCAGAACGTTATGCTTGTTATTGCAGCTGAGCATTGATAAGCAATCAATAAGACCTTGTTTTTAAATTACAGTAAATATATTAAAAAATGGTATAAAAATGAGAACAACGGCCTAGATCTATGGTACTGTTTAAAGTATTGTGTTATAAGCTTTTAATTTATATGATATTCTGTCTTTCTGGAAAGAAAACAACGTGTTATGGAAATAATCACGCGCGAGTTCGAAATGCCGTATACTTTTGAAACGCGTTTTTGAGGGATTTTACGAAGAAGGGTGGCTACAGTAGGCAAAAATGCATGTTGTGGCACGCTTTTGCACTGTCCTATACTTCGGAAACGCACTGTACCATCCGGCTACTTGGTTACCGCTTGCACTGCGGCCTACCTTTTTTAAACCTTTTCGGCAGTGCCAATGTTTCCTAAGCAAATAGCGTGCCGCGCCTGCATAGTACGTCCACGCTCTTTTCCTTTATTTTCTTATTCCTCCCTTCGTAGGCTAAACCCCTTGATAAATGGCTTATCCTGTCTCTCGGTAAGACTATCTTCTTCGAAGATATATTACTTTCTTGGAAGAAATCAAATGTTGTTTAACGAAACTTCTTGCCTAAAACAGATTATCAGTCCCGGTTCACATCCGCCTAGTCGTACCAATTTATTGGAAGAAGTCTATCGCCGTAATTTCTCGTATACGGAGGACATAGACGTCTTTGACATGCTCTTCGTGGCAAACCAGTGTACTACAAAGTGGTTTTTCGACAAAGAACAACTGTTGGTAGCAATTTCTTTTTGAAACTCTTTGCCCATTATTTTGGTCTTAAACGAAGTCAGATACTCTACTGAAGCGGTTCTTATTGATTAAGCGTAAGCCGGCCATGGCCGAACGGTCTGTGTCTCACTGTCGCTCTTAGCAGGGCGTTGGATTACAAGATTTGAAAGATGTATGCTCCGTAGAGATGGATCTTGATTCGGAAGGACACAACAAGGCATTGCTAGAGAACATCACTTCTGGATCTTGGTCTACAACTGCTCTCCAGGTTATTTCGCTGCGTTTATGGTGAGTCGATCAGGGCAAAGTTATCCGTCCGAAGGACTAACTTAACTCTATACGAGTGGCACACAACGCCTTCGCAGGAGAGCTCATCTCTCTGAGACGAGCTTTGGAAGCTTATTCTGTGCATTGCTTCGCCGGTAAAATTCCCACGTATTGGTTGCAAGTTGGCTTGATGTTGGAGTGTTCCGCCGTTTTCGCAGCTTTCGTCAAAGTATGAAGAACTGTTTTGATCGGATGCAAATCCAACTAAAATCGGTCAAAAGAACAGTGTACACCCTCGAAAGTGCCGCAAAACTAGAAGCCTCTGAACGTGCCACTCATCTGGATGTCCGAGAAAAGCATCACCAACTAAAGCATTGGAAGATGCAAAATTATGTCTCGGACTCCTTGATATCGTCCAAACGTGACCCGGAATGCTGGAAAGATCCTGCTTCTTTTGTGAACTGTCAGCATGCCGATCGCCATAGGAGGCGTATCCGCGCAAAGCGGTCAACGGCTTCAGCGGGTCCCATCCTCTTCCGCACGAATGGTAAAAGGCACTCAGATCTCCACTCCCTGAAGCCAACTAATCGGCTTGACAATGAGGAACTATCTTACCGGTACTACCGGCCGAAATTATCCTCTTCAGAGAGGACGCCCTATGATGCACGTATGACAAAAGACTGTATCAAGCAAGTGAAGCTTTACTTGAGTAATTAGTACTTCGCTGGGATAACAGAATCTTTCTTCCGGACTTTCGTACACCTTTTTGCCCAGAAGTCCATATTCTTGGAATGAGTGAGGCTGTAGCGTACATGTGTCAACGTGTTTTATTCCATTTATTGCTGAGAATCAGCTTTTTCCATTAGAGGCTCCTCATGGGCCTCCGAAAGGGGCATAACCGACCCGTCGGAATTGCCGTAATACCTAATTCACTCACCCATCGCCAAATTCACCATCTAAGCGGTTATCTTTGCCTTACATGATACAAGCCAGATGAGTAGAGAACCAGAAACAGATTAGTCGTTGTGTTTTTAGAGAGCTCTGCACCCTTGTGGTAGTTTATACCCCTGCAAAGCGCCAGGTACTTTATTAATTGATGAGCTGAGCCCTGTGGTTCATACATCGGGAGCTCTCTATCTATATAACCCCACATAGTTATCTCACCTGTTCTTAATCCAATTTTTTGTGCAGAGGCAACCCAAGAACTCAGGCTTGAGATAGAACCACCATCACTCTGCATTTGCGGCAGGGAAACTCTTAACCAGGACTCTGGAAATATAAAAGTGTTCCATTAGGATAGCTTCTTGATTCAAACTACGGATTTACCATCAACTATGTGAAGAACATTTGATACCGTCCTCGCGGAAAGGAAGGTGGATCCAGCGATCTACGATCATTGTAACCGATTGCTGGCGTCCAAGTCGTCGTTTTCCAACTGAATGAACCGTTGTCAACATCTCGAATGCAATTAAAACAGTAATTGCGGTATGTTTTTTTATCATTCGGTGGTCACAATCGCGAAATGTAAGAAGTTTTATAACATTCGGTTTGCACTGCATGTACAGACACGACTATCTGCATTCATCTGTCTATTTCAAGAATGTTAGGAGTGGTTGAAAACTGTGAAGCTCTATTGTCCGAGAAAACCCTCTCTGTGGCCGTTTCATGCTAGCTTCACGCCAAGGCAAATTTTTCATGGACTTTGGCTTACAAATAGCTGCCGTTGTTGCACTACGTGCAACCGGATTGCTGTGCACCGTAGGTGCATTACGAATATTGTTGGTTTTGCAGTAAAATGTTTTAATAGACCTAAAGCAACGCAATTTTCTTGTAGTGCAATAATCCAGAGGAGAAAGAACCACGAAAGATGTTCGGATCCTTCCTCTCTCGAGGTGGTCTAAAAGCAGAAATTTTCTCAAACAAGGCCCACGAGCCGGGCGTAGCTCCGGGGCAAAGCCATCGCTACTGGTACAAGAGGAAAGACAAATGGAAAAACCAAGGATCTCGAAAGTCCTGTATTTGACGCAGTTACGTGGATTCGGTGAAATATCTCTCTAAGATATTGGGCAATCTCGACGCAATCGGGTAATATCTTTGGGAGCGCGGGTATCGGGCCAGCCGCGCAGAGCGCGTGGCCGACGTGGCTTCAAAAGGGAGGAACTGGAGATTCTGTGGGGCGAACCTCGTACGAGGGTGAACCTGAAGGAAGGAAAGAATAGTCCAGACAATTGTTCCGGGCGTCACTGGCGGCTTGCTTGCGTGATTCACGGTGTACTTTCCTACCATGGAGAGTTACACGCGTGGGCGGCAGGTTCAGACCGGGAATTTCCCTGGGTGAGGTTTATTGAGTGCAAGAGCTGGAGTGCCATCGTGCTAAGTACTGTAACGTTAAGGCCAAAATAGGCAGAATAACAAAATAAATTGATATTAAAAATAATAATATAACCGGGCAAAGTAGGTGCTATCCGGCATCCACACTGCAGCTAGCGGGCCGCGTGCAGGTGCAGGACGCAAATGCCATGCGCGTGGCGGAATTCCATCCAGCGCGCGTGCCAAGTCGCGCGACACGCACCGGGTCTGCTACTTTGCAGTCCACCGTGCAGACGTATGTGAATCGCGTTTGCGACGTTAACAGTTTTCATATATACGACGTATCTGGAATCTGGTGAATCGGTGAAATGCCATGAAGAACCCCTGCGGAGGGCGTTGCACTTCACATCCCCGCATCAAGACAGGGCGCGCACCTTGACGGGTAAGAGCCATTAAGGATAGCGGAAAAAAGAGCACCCTTGACTCGCCGGCCTCCGGAATTCCGTCTCGACTGCCAACACGCACTGCTAGTAAGTTTTCTCCACATTCTTCGGCAACCGCTTTCCGCGATCTCGAAATTTCAAATTGCTCCCTAAGCCACCCTGTGAGGGGTCCGACTGGCTTCCACTTGCCTCCGATTCATCGGCACAGCCGCGCGTAGCCTGCAGAGAAAGCACTGGGCATGGGAGTTAAAGATACAACAGCCACTGACGCGGATATTAGCATACCGGAATTGCCCAAGACGGGACACCGGGTTCTGCCGTACCGGCCAATTAGTGCCATTTCTCGCGGCAGACGCCAGTATGATCATGGCCAACCTACGCTGCCATAGTGGCGGGCGACCCGAAAACTTGGCGTAAAACCCTGATGTTTAAGCGCGCTCCGTGGTTCCATCCTATCGTGGTCCGTGACGAACCGTTGGTTGACGCGTAAACCGACAGCTTGGGGGACCTCCCAGGAGAAATTTCTGGAAATCTTGCCCTTTTTTAGGACTGGCGCAATCATACCACGGTACCGACTTACGCTATCACTCGCCGTCGCGGTTAATCTTGGGAAGAGACCCACTGCGCGATGATCCGCGTTGCGCACTTCCGGCGATTTCGGGCACCTTCCGAGACCCCAATGCCAAACCGCATGTCCTTCATGCTATGTTCTATTGCACGCACGGCAAAGTTGGGTACTGTTCCATGCTATATCGAATGGAGTTCATTGAATAGCAGGGAGGCATCTGGGTGTGCCAGCAGGCACTTTGCTAGACGCGGCCTATTATCCGAGCCATATTTCGGTACCTCTTCTAGCAGTGGCGGTCCTGCTTCTTACAGAGTCTCATCCCCAATGAGCGGCGTATTAGAGCCCGAACTGGCTTCTTCGTACCGTACTAGAGCACGAACATCGAGTGCATCGTGCCGCGTTACCGCAGATTGCGGTGTTTTCAAATACCATATTGATGGGTCCCTGTCGAGGCGTACTGGGGGTGTTTCATCGAGCCCTCCCCCGGTCCTTGGGTAAACGAGCTCCACCGCGGTGGAGGATCCCTGTTCCAGGTATTGCTCCGTCACTATCTTGTAGTGCGTGGTCCGCCTTGCCGCTTATTTCCTTGGCGAGGCGTACGATCCATACCGTCTTTGGTATGTCCCACCGCGTTTGCGGAGTTTCATCCGTAGCGTGGACATGAGAGCTCCCCACGGGCTTGAAACCAACCAAGAGGACATGTTGGAGGTGCTTGATTACATCGATCAAGTCTTTTGGGACGAAGTGCCGCAACAAAACGCCCAAGGGAGCCAACTGTATCGCGGATCCGGTCCTGGTCTCGAGCGTACCACTTCGGACACAAACGACTTCTTGTACTTCGATTCATGGAATTGCACGGAAATTAGCCACGCCGAAGCGAAAAACTATCGAAATAGTCCGCGGTGGGCCATCCTTACGGATAAGTCGATGCCGACGGCGATGACCGCACCTATGCAGACGGTGATCCCCTCGTGCAGCATGAAACCACTGAGGAGACCGTCGATATTGTTCCCGAGTCGAGTGAGTCTATCGAAGTGGGAAATGTAGAGCATGACATGTAAGGGTATGCCTCCATTGAGGAAGAGGCCTTGCGCGACAGAATTGTTGCCGCTCCAGCAGAGGATCCCATGGCCATTACTCCGACCGCTGCCCCGCACGCGACGAGCCGGGCGACTCGACTCTCCATGGCGGAGGCTATCAGTTCTTTCGCATACTATGCCAACTAAATGCTTCGCAGCGGTGTCATCTCATAGTTCCTCAGAGACGTCTAGCTTCGCCCTATCCTTTTTTTGGGGGATATGGCCGCGATGAAAAAGGCCCTTAAAACCCGGCTTGGAGGGAGTCTCCTGTGATTGAAGAGGTAGGCGTAACCACTTAACCTCACAAGGGGTTCCCCAGGTGGTGTAGAAGGGAAAATGCGCACGAATTGCGTCTTCCAATAAAAAGCCTTGAACCCTTCTTTGATTGCAATTATTCTTGCTGTTGCCCAAAGCACGCATCGAAGGATAATCACCGGCACATGTCGGAAAATGTGCCGTCGTCGATGGAAAATCAATGCTTAAGACAGCTCGCGTTGCGCGATAAATCCATAGAGTTGAATGAAAACACATGATGATCTTAACAGGCGAAAAGCAGATAGGGTATTGATAAAGTGAGATCACGTGCCGCTGTCAATGTTCGCACTTTGCAGTTTGGTGGGGCTCCTATCATTGTTTGGATTTCTTATCCCACTTGGGCCTGTTCCACTGTCTCCCGCAGAGAGATTTCTCGTCTCCCCGTGATACTGTCCTACCGCAAAACGTGAAAGATACTCGATCGGCTGAATTGTATCCCAGTTCGTGTCATGTTCATACCGTTGATCTCGGTACCACACTCTCCCATGTCCGTCCACTTCATGTGCGACAATTTGGTCAAGGAAATACTCTTTAATGTACGCTTCCTCGCCCTTTGGCGTCAGTATCACGCCTGGGGAGGTCTGATTCCCTTCATGGGGCCATAATTCTCTCAGCAGGGTTTTCGAGGAAAGCCTTCGCTCGGCTTTTTTCTTCCCGGTATTCCTGAAGAGTCTTCCCGGGTTCTGGTGAGGTTACGAGTTCGCTTTCGGCTGCCTATCCTGACAGGGACTTCTACGTTGTGGTTTGCGATTGCTCAGCAGTTAGTGCCATGGCGTCGTCAAGGGCGCCAATTGGTTGCCATTGGATAAAGTCCGAGGGACGGACTTGTTCGCAATCCCCCTCCGGACTCGCCGTATCCGAAGTGACCGAGGTCTTCATACGCATCCGCCAGGATGTGGAATCCAATTGCACAGATCTGTCCGTGGGTTTGTCTACAATCACGGCCCTAGACGCCACCTTTTCCGGGTCTCCGGCGCTGTTCCCGCCAGCGTAGGGTGGCACAACAACGGCGTTCCGTTGCGACGGTAAAGAAATCAGATCTGCGATTAAGCAGTTAGCGATTCCCTTCTCAAACGGAGCGGCAACCTCTGGGTGCGCAGCCACCATGAAACGAGGATACACGCCACAGAGAGGTGGAAAGAGTAGCTTGAAATAGAGATCCGGTGGATCCAGGGAACCCGACAGTTTTCGAAGGTCTGAGAGTTCCCATATGGGAGTCTGAAGCCCCAAAAGCCGGAGACCACCGTGTTAAAAAGGTTGGATGCCGATATAAAAGCTACGTCGGCCAATGGGACCTCATGTGAAGGAGGAGGAGCTTAGATGACGCGGTCGCGTGACAGGAGCTCCCGTTTTTCGCCAACGGGAACCACCACCGTGTACCAGGCAGATCATACAATCTGGAAGGGATCATCCACTATGGGTGAGAGCTTAGGGCGACTGCGATCCATGGCGGTGTTGAAAATCTCTTTGCGGACAAACATCTGAGTTCCCGGGTTGAGAAGCTCTCGCAGGGAGATGCGCAGGGTAATGTCGAGGTTCCGCTCGTATGCGCTCTGAGTGCGCTCCATCGGATTCTGAACAACTGGCACGAGCTTGGCAAGCCATCGCTTCCACCGCAGGCGATATTAGCCGACTGAAGAAGAAATATCCGCATGAGCATGCGGTTCCAACTCCAAGGGTGGTGGCGTATGCGAATAGATCAGCTCGAACGGATTAAGAATGGTCCGGTATACCTGCGTATTGTACGCATATGTCACGGCATCCGTTAAGAGATCCCATGAGGTGGGGTGATCTGAAAGATAGTTGCGCAGCAAGACGGGTAGTGTCTGCTTGCTCCGCTCAACCTGCCCGTTAGCGTGCGGATTATAGATCGTGGTAGATAGATTCGTCACATCTAGTATGTCGTATACATCTTGAAAAAATCGCGACCTGAACTACCTGCACAGAAGACACATAATCAAATATCCAACGCGTTATAAATGCTTGTGAAACAGTGAATGCGAAGATCGTCCGTCGGGGTACTGTTCAAAAAATCTTCTAGAAGGGCTCGGTAGTTACCAGTAGATAGGTATTGCTTTCCTTTATATTCAATAGAGGGTCGATAATGTCGACTGCAACAAACTGGAAAGGAGCTTTAGCAGGGAAAAGCTTCAACTTGTTGGAATGCCTTAGGAGTTTCACCCTACCTTTTGCAAATTGTGAGCAAAACTGCACAGCGGCGTAGCAATGTACCACCATCGCAGGCGAATGAAATTTCCTGCGAAAAGTTAGATAAAGATTTCTCCCACCCGGGTGCCCACTGAATTTAGAGTAGTGTGCAGTTGAAGGACCCTAAGCTAGAGAGAACAGAGCACCAGACTTTGTTAGTGACGCTCTTTCTCCCAGATCCAGCAGCTCGGGCCGTTCAATTCAAAAGATAGGTCTTCTCCACTGTTGAGACGGGCACGTAGTTCCGTGCAGAATCGGTGCCCGCACTGTTCTCGGATCATCTCCCCCGTGACAATTGACATTAAACTCCCCAGTGGGGCTCGCACAGCATCGCCTACCGCGAGGATCTCGTCGATATAGCCGGGGCACATCGCATCGAAGGCCCAGTGCGGAGCTCCCAGGACGCTGCCGTCCGCAACGAATCATGGGGTTTCGTGCTCATCAGCGTTCTGGACAGCTTCTCCTTTTGAAAGCTAACGTCAGAGTGCATTAGCTTGCACGTTCTGTGCGCCCTTCTTGTAGCACCTCAAACGTGAATTCTGCTAGGCGGAGCCTTTACCGCACTACGCAGCCTGATGAATGGACAATATTCATCATCTAGCTCAAAGAGGAATGATCTGTGAATACGCTGAAGTGCATACCAGTCAGATAGGGGCGTAGTGTGGAGAGCCCTAAGACTACGGCAAATCGAACCTTCTCCGAGACGAAATAATTTCTCTCGTAAATGTTGAAGTCCTCGACCAATATCCGAATGGATTTAACTCTCCTTCAGGGCTTATTTAAACCAAGACACACCTACTTGGTGGTCACTGAAACCTGTATCCACGGAGTATGGGAGGCCCAGCATGAGAAGTGAAAAGATTGGAACTCTTGTCACTGCCCTGATAAGGGAATTCAAAACCGGTGAATGATCGGCTGTGAAATGTGCAAGCTTTGGGGGCTGCCTTTTCACAGCAGCGCGTTATGCGGTGCGGCGCTATCCGAAAAATTCGGTATGGACCGTCAATAGACGTTGCCAGATACATGGAAGGATCCAAATTGGGTTTGCGTCCGTGATGTTTCCGCTTCAGTATGAATTTTGACTCGAACGCTTTCGATCAAAAGCCAACCGGGACGGATGGCGTGACTCAGATATTTCAAGGTATCAGTTCAGAACTTAGAATTCATGAACCCTAGGGTGATTTTTGCGTCATTCAGTACCTTCACTGCATTCCCTACGGGTGTGTGTTGATTGTCCAAGGTGTCGGAAAAGATGATTATGTCGTCCAAATACATAAGCTAAGTCCGCCATCTGAATTGGTTCATAAAGACGGCGATAGCTTTCTAGAACGTTGCGAGAGCATCGGTCAGACCAAAAGGCAACCACTTGTAGTACAGTGACTCCTACGGAAATATGGTGGTTTGGCCTTGAGGTATAATATTCCTAAGGAGGGTTCGTAAATTAGTGGCTGGGCCACGTGGTGCACAATCTCGCCCGCGTGCGCTACAGTATCCTTGAGGTACGATAGAATTTATTATTTATTTTAGATATTTTATGCAGGTAATTAGCACAGTAGTGAGACCTGCCGAGGCGGGCTCCCGGCTTGATATTTAACCTGCCGGTTGAGCTTAATCTCTGGGGAAGTAAAGAAAAGCACCCTTGAGTCTTCTTCTACATTTTCCGGTTGGATTCTCTTGTCTACTCTCTCAGGTTTCTAAGCCGCCGATCCCCAGGTCGCATCATAGCAGCGCCTGTAGGAGCATTGTCCGCCCAGTGAACCTCCCCCTCCGCTTGGTGTTTGTGGATCCTTTTCAGAATTCCCCGGGCTCGCGACAGCGTATACCGGAGACCACCTTTAGGAATACGTGCCTTTGGAGTCACCAAAAACTCCTAACGGACGTTGTGCTTTACTACCTCGACAGGAGGGCTGACAGTACTACAACTGGTCTCCCGACTTAGAAGGTCATAGTTCCTAAAGGATTCGCACAAGTCGCAGCAGAACCGTGTTTTTAGTTTGCAACGACCAACCCCCAACAGTGGAATTCTTCCTTAAGGTGATCCGAAAGTGGAAGCAAATCACACCCGACCTACTCCTCTACGGACCCCCCAGAACCCCCAATGGAAACCCCCCTACAGGATTCTCAAGCAACCAGCTCCCTTGGTGGGCGCAGCACGCGCAGCGCTCCCCAGGAGATGGCCGCCACCCTGGAGAAC
>JAHNZQ020000172.1:1752702-1774847 GCA_019155205.2 Gracilaria vermiculophylla | reverse complement strand
GAAATGTCCCACGACTCCAGGCGGTGAGACACTTCCATGGCATGTGGTTTACTGTGTTATACAAAAACACTACTAAATGTCAGGAAAGAAACATAAATCTGGTCAGCTGCAAGAGCACCGTCCTCTTAATAGAATTTTTTTCTGCTTGGAAGCAAAAACGATCATGACGGTTTTGTTGACAACAGTGTGTATGAACTCACCATTGATTATGCAGCTCTTCGCATTTTCTGGAGGTGTTATGGGTGTGTTATACCGAAGTGCTTCTGCACTAAGAGGAAAAATCTTCTTGTCCACGTTCAATAATGTTAGGAGAACTCCTTGCAGTGTCCGCGTGTTACGCTTCCCAACCCATAAAAAAAAAGTATTACTTCTTAGAGTAGATGACAATACATATATTCATTGCTTACAAATCAGGAACAATTTGAATACATCAAAGAGAATCCATGGTTTTTATGATCTTTCCATAGTTCCGTTATGAAAACAACCGTAAATTTTTAATAGGCAAGAAAAACGTATATGTATAAAAATTTGAGTAGATAAATTACACAGTGAAACATAAGTAAAAGTTCTTTCCCATATGAAATATATTAGAAAACGAGTTTACCATGAAGCTCCAATATTTTGTATTCAATATATGGTTCCAAGCATTCTGAAAACAAGAAAGATCCATATATATATTTACATGGTTCTTATGTTGCAATAGACAACCTCCATTTCTTTAATTCTTTTAAATTGTTATTGAATTTCGCAGGGTAAGAAAAAAATCATTTCCTGTACAATATTTCTAGAGTTTATAATCATTTTGGTTTTAAAATAGAAAACTCGGAACAATAGGTGTCACAATTGGTGCGCAATGTACCGAAAAGGGGCTTTGGGATTACAAAAACATAGAATAATAAATAGAATTTGAGTAACAGTTTTGTCCTGAAATGTATCTTCCTGAACTTCTAAACAGAATGTTTACAATGGTCATAATGTTATTTACAGAAATATGAAATTTGTGGCAATAATTTCACCGCATGATTGGAAAGAAATAGTTTCATTGGCTATTCACAATATGAACATGTTAATGGAACAGCAGAGAAAATATTTTTTCCCGATGTAAAGAAGTTCAATGGATTCACCTCGTACCAGCCTAAAAGAAATGGGAAAGTCTGATTCTTCGGGGAGGAAAAATGATAGTGACTCCTTGACGATTTAAAATGCTTCTTTGTACATATTCTTTCGCAATTATGTTGTTCTTCAAATTAAAAGGAACTTTTAAACGTACTGAAAGCAGTTAGAGAAAGTATTGTTGTCTTTGCTGCATAAACTGCCGATGTACCAAGAGTCGCGTAAAAAAGATACAGATGAGCAAGTACTGAACACAGTAAAAGAACATGATTGATTTAGATACTATTATAATTTTGCGGTATTGTTCCGCTCAGCTACTCTTTCATACCGATAGATGTTTTTCTGCGTTGTTAGTCGGTATGATTGAATTTGACATGGAATTTGAAGTCGGAAAGGGGGTATTCGGCTTACTTTATTTACTTTTCTTACCCTTAACGCATTGCAGTGACGAACGGGTGATTTTATCTTGATTTCGCTCATTGTAATGTTTGATCTGTTGCTCTTCAAATCGCAGCATATTAAGTCCCTATATTTTCATTTCACGAACTGTAGTCCTCTAAAGCAATTCCTTTCAAGGCCTTCGCACCTGCTTCCGTCTTGGATGCTGCGTACTCGGATATAGGCGGGAGAGAACGCACGTAACTGGTGTGCGATAGAATCCGTCGTGCAAAATATCTTGCGTCGCGTCGGCGTGTTGCGGGACAGTCGCCGGAGGCACAGGAGAAGAGACAAATGAAGACCAGACTTTCGTGTCTGGCTTCTTCCCCGGACCTCGCCGCGAGGGCAGAAGTCCCGTCGGTTTTATTTGGAGACTGCAAGATTCGCGCACCTCCGAGGTGCCAGCGAGGTGTGTAGTGCACTGTAGAGCGAGTGCGCAGAGGAAAGGATGGCAGGAGCCTGTGTCTGGCACATTGGAAACTTCTGGCTGTCGTCCTGGAAACAACTGCTCCCGTCCTGGAAGCAATTGCTTTCTTCGCTGAAACGGTTGCATTCGTCTTGGAAACTACTAGCTGTCGTCCTAAAAACAACTGCTTTCGTCCTGGAAGCAACTGCTATCTTCGTTGACGTGGTTGCTTCCGTTGTGGAAGATTTCATTTACTAAGCTCCTTGTGTGAAATATGCATAAACCATGCTAAAGTTGCGTGTCGCCACATTAATTGAAACACGAAATCATTACATTCTGTATAGGAAAACAGAGTTGATATACGATTTCGTGCACAGGTAAGCCGAGACATTTTTATAGCTCTTCTCCAGTACGAAGCTGGCTCTCTACGAAGCCTCGTCCGGAACAGTTTAGGTGTGCTACATTTTAGTTCTCTATGTGTCTACCACGTTAAACACTCGTTTATTATGATTTGTTCTACCATATGTTTTATTGTTCTGTTCACTAGTTGGATTCTTTCGTCACCTCGAATCTCAACTTATCGATATCCATAATAGAAGCAACTGCTTCCTTCGTTGAAGCAGTTGCTTCCGTATAGGAAGCAACTACATACACAAATTGGAAGGTATTATGGAGTCTGCAATGCAGCTCCTTTTTTAGATACGATTTATATACAGATGCAGTTCTTCTATGCCACATGCATTATTGTGGTAGGCCAGTATTGTAGAAACGCACCACCAGATATCAGGCGCTCGATGGCAAGAACGAGTCTCGATTGCAGGCGCTCGATCGCAAGAACGGGTCTCGATTGCAGGCGCTCGGTCGCAAGAACGGGTCTCGATTGCAGGCGCTCGATCGCAAGAACGGGTCTCGATTGGTCAACTCAAGAAGCAGGGTTTTTTGGTCCCGAGCCACATCACCTGCATCCATTTTTCATCGCATCTCTAATCCTTAAAACCGTACTTTTGCCTGGGGTGCCCGACTCATTCTTGCCATCATCCACGAAACAAATCGACCACCTACGCTTCGCTCTCGACTATCGACTCACATCTTCGTTGAAGCAATGGCTCCTCCCTTCACTTGGGTACCGTATTCCGGAGGAGAAATTCCTTCGAACATGGTGCAAGGAGGTCATCGGGGCAACAATGACCCGTTATATGTGTGCCGTGCTCAAATTAATGGCGCGGATGTGGCAGGCAAGTTTTTCGCGGTCAACAAAACCGCATACTTTCCGTATGCCGGCAAAGAGCATACCCTGAAAAAGTGTGAAATTTTGTGCTCTGATCACCCAGACCTGCTCAAGTGGGTGCCGGCTTCGAAGGGCGTGGCTGATGATGCTGCTGTGTTTGTCGGTTATGACACGAATGGTCTTCTATTTGTTGCGCGCGGGAAGCAGAGTGGGGAATTGATTCCTGGTAAGCTCTATCCGCCACACAAGACCTGTTATGTGTCTACCGGACACGAGGAATTTTCTTGCCCTGTTTATGAGGTGTTGAGTTTTGGAGCTTAACCGCACCGGCCTACTTTGCCCGGCGCCACTCGATAAAACTTAATGACCAAAATATGAAGCAATGTTCCAATCAAAGTATCAATATTTGACATGCATGCTTGTGAAAGCCGGATCTGGCGTCCTGCAAATTCGAGATAGAGCGTTGGCGAGTCTCGCGGTTTGAAAGACTTGAACGTATAGAAAGAAAAGTATCTAGATAACTTACTGAGTTTTGCCTGTCCACAATCGATATCGGTTAATGTCTCGTAGCGAGACCTATAAAACATCTTTGTGTTTTGAAACTTTACGAGAAAAAAAAATGACAGTAACAAATGACCTGCAACTCCATTCAAACAACCTATTTGCGCTCAGTTAAGACTAATAACTCTTGGCTGCTTCCGCGGATGAAGGAGTAGGATGCTTATGACTCTGATGAGTGTCAAAGATGGTGTCAAAGATACTGTGAGAAGCAGAATGTAAGCGATGGACATAACAAATAGCAACGACTGCCACCAGCTGTCCCAATACCCAGAACTCCAGAGGATTCGGTGTACCGCCGCTGAGCGCTGACTGCAAAATTTTCTGCCGCCCCGAGTGTCTACATGCCCATTGCTCTGGCCTGAAGTTACGTCAAGTTGGTCTCATATGAGGCCATAGCCCCGTGCGTGTAGACATTCTAGAGCTCAAGCACTTTTTGCTTCATATAAGGCCAAATCACCTCAATCTATGTCAAACGTGCTGTTGACAACCCGTTACTCAGCCCAATCCTGTAGGCAATGAACCTATTCCCGGGTTCTGGGAGAATTCAATATGTTTTTGATGTACATCGTGAGTTGCTTCGCATAAGTTGGACGTACATGTACGAGGGATAACGTATAATGATATGAACAACTCTTTGACAACTCTGTCAGAACGTAGCGTGCGCGCATCGGAAAGTCATACGCTGGAGAGCTCAGTAATGTTTTCAAGCGTTTTAAAGCTTTAGCAAAAGTTTGAAAACTCAATTATGTTACATGTTTTTGCATGGGCACAAAGCACAATTCATTTAAAAACATTATATGGCAGAGGCCCACTATATTTAGGCAGCTTTCCTGAATAAAAAAGAGAGTGTGAAAACTGTTCAGAGTACAACTTTTATGTAGGTACCATTCGATATCGTAGATCATTAGTTTCAATGTAATTTAATTTTTTGAACGTCAATGATCACCTCTCTGCTTTATAAAAATCATAATCTTTTCTTGTAGAAGAGCGTATAAGCTTCTAAGAAGTAACAAGGAACTGCTACAATCCAGAGAATTATTGACTAGTTTAAAAATTATATTTGGGTTTGAGTTTTGGGGTGTAAAACACTATGGAACTCTACGAAAACCCTGCCATAAAACAAGAGGCTTGTGATCAAAGGGGAAATAGAAGAGAAGCCGAGTGTGAGTACTTCTTTCAGACGACTATATAATACATGCACTGGGTTTCGATTCAAGTACCATATCTTGCAATTGAGGTACAAGAATAGAAGCAATTTTTATTGAAAACTTCTATTATATCAACAATGCATAGGCACAAAAAATGCAAAGTATATTTCCTTAAGAATCAATTTCTTACCGAAATTCTTCAGTACCGTGGGCGATGATTGTTTCAACATCAGACTTAATTGGACGAAAAATGGACTGAGATCGTCTTGCTTGCTTCTCTCTTCACTTTTTTTCACGAAAATTCACCCATATTTGCCGTTCAACTTTCCATTGCATGTACGCCGATTTTTTTACCCTCGGTGAAATTGTTTTCAGAAATATAGTCAATAATCTTCGTCGTCACCTTCTCAAATAATATACGAATAATGTAAAACTTGTTATGTCATAAACGCCTACTCTTCTCTTGTGCTTGAGAGTCGCTAGCGCCTGAAGCACAGTTTCTCTAGCTGAAAAGTAATATCAAGGCTCTTTTTTTACTGTTGACTTATTGGCAACGTCTACTAATTAATTTTTCTTATATTTTATACAATATTTCAAAATAGAATTGGTGGATTGCAAAAGCAGTTTCAATTTTCGTCGAAAATAACATATGTCATTTAGAGGCATCTGAGAATCGGGTTTTATCAATTTCTAAAAATATTAATCCAAATGAATACTGTAAAAGCTTATTATCCAGTGAAATGGGTGCAGTTGTGTTGCATTGTTGGTTCACGAGTTCGCTGGTCGATGGACGGTTTACTCGTTGGCAGTAACCCTCGTATTCGAAGGGTTGTGGAATTTAATACGTGGACTGCTAATCGGAATGACACAACTTACAGTGCACTGTTGATAGTTCAAATGGTGAACTGTGCGCCCTGTGTCACAAGAGAGTATAGCGCAAATAGCTCATCTGTTTTCCAGCATGCACCAAGTCCTGCGTGGCGTTAGGAGCAAACAAGGACTGCTAATTAGACTGCCTGCGAAATATGACGGGTGTGTGAATGCCTCGCCGGGGTTACACGGGCGCTCATTATACGACACGCAATTGCGCACGGCTCTACCGGCTGCGAGAAACTGGACATCTAGATGCATTTATCGTAACAGACTGCAACGCAATACATGTACGGGAGCTAATAATTACAGTGCCCTAAAGAGAAGCTCTATTACTCAGCACCGCAAATGATTTGGAAAAATACGCAATCATGCAAAGGATCCAAATCATTCGACTGACATTGCCCGTTTCAAACTCATACCTGATTACTGAAAGATCCCCACGAATAGACCTATGGGCAGCATTTCTGCATGTGGAAAGAGTAGCAAACAGGTCGTTTGAGCCCACAATGATCCAAAGGCTAACATCAACGCCTAGTAGAGATGAAAAAGACCTTATCAACATCTTTCCCTCGTCTATGGCTGCACCGGCTGTCAAAGTTTCGGTGGATCCAATTGACTTGACGGGTCTGCTGGTCATATTTGAACCCCAGTTGATGACATGAATAACGGCATTGTTCTGTAATTTCCCAAAAAGGAGCCCAGCCACGAATCCAAGCTGTTTATAGTCTTCGGGCCGACTTGCGTCCGAGAAAACAACAACTAAAGATTCGTACTTACGGTTTCCAATAGGTGTAGCAAACTTCAGCGATGTACCCTTCCTTTTTAGGTTTCTTACCCTGTTTATCTGCAATAAATGATCCTTGGCAAGTGGCATAGGACCTTTCAGCTGCAAATGACTAGCGGTAAATGCGCAAAATGGTGATGCTGCGACTCCCAACCACCCAATGCTGTTGTTAAGAGATCTGAAAGGTACCAATTCGATACTGTTCAAGTGAAAGTCTTGCCCTTTTCGACGAATTCGAGATATAGTTGGTTCCTGAAACCGTTGCATTTTTTCATCTCCATCGATCGTGACTGTCCAGTCCTCGGCTTGCGAAATGATGAGCCCATATAAATTAATTCTACCAGGTCCATACACAATTGTCCTCGGCTTATACGTCTTGCCAAATTACTCAATGACGACTTCTAACTTCTTCCTTTCTCCTCCAAACAGAATTTTGTCTACAATTTTGACGGCAGTAACAATAAACTTACCATTGTTTTTCAGGTAAAATAACTGCGGAACACACATAATTTGCACAAATCCAAAGCTTCTGAGCACATCGTCCTTTAGCTCTTGCCATTTTGCTCCGGCGTTCGCGAGGCCGTAGGCTGCCAGTAGTAAGAGCAAGTAGTGCTGGTGTCGGGTTTTGCACTCTACCGGCGGGATCACGTAGACATCTCGCTTGGCTTGTGTCTGTAAAAAGGCAGTTTTAAAGTCTACCTTCGCCAAAGACCAGCGAAAGATCGTTGCCAGTAACAATAGAATCCATATACCAACAGGGAGACAGGTTGCGAAATCGGTGTTCAGTACAGCTTTGTGACAATCCTTGTTACCATGAATTGCAATCCTCGCCTTCAGAGTGAGGAAATCGTCATCGCAATGCTTGACCTTGTAGAGGACGCGGCATGTGACGATGTTGGCGTCCTGTGGAACGTCAGAAACTGCTACATTGCGCACGGTCTTACTGCACGACTTCTCTTCTCTCTGATAGGCGTTCTCTGCTGCATACTGCGCTACCCCTTGTGCCTGATGTAACATAAACTCCCCGGTACCAAATGCCTCGAAGTACATATTGATAAGTTTCTTTTCCGAACTTTTCAGTTCGTACCAAGGCGAAAGCTGAACTTCTGTCCTTTCTAGTTGAGAAGCGACGTGTTTGTGGTTTGTTTTGGTGGTTTTTTTGAGTCCTTAACTTGGTTGCATGCTTCGTTCTTGAGATCTTGTACTTCTTTATCTCCATCATCGTAGAGCACTCAATACTTAACAGACTTCTCGTCGTGCTTTTCTACTGTTCCCTTGTAATACTGCTTATTGGTCGGCCAATACATCTGGATTTTGTCGCCAACCACTGGGAAATTGGGGCCTAAGCTTTCCGGTTCCTCTTCGGTCTGCTTTCTCTTTTCCGTGTACTAACCTTCCTCTTCTTCGGTTTGTTCAGAATTGTTCACCAGACTTTCCACAACCTCTTCCAAGTTCCTGTCCAGTTCATCTCCTGCATCTTGCACGGAAGCAGCTAGCTTATTGCTGCAAATAGCCGGTCTGACATCCTCGATAGAAGCGGATAATTTTCTCTTCTTCGACCCTGGGACTGTAATAGTTCTGTTTGCCAAATTATACGCCAGCACTGGCTTGTTGGTTGACCCCTTTCCTCTTTTGTCGTTGGGGTATTTTAAAAAGATCTGAAGTATGTCACTTACAGCAACAGAAACCTACTCGATGGCCTTAGAACGAAGGATTAGTGTCAACTTCCTTTTCACTGGCAAGGTCTGATGTGCATCGACAAGGTCTTGAGATACCAGTTTTGGAATCGTTCCGGATTCGATAGGCCTAGCGTGTCCTTTGGCCAACTTCTATGCTGAGGTTATATCGCTTCCGCAGAGGTCATTCTTAACTCGGATTGTTTGCTGAATGTACATAGCGTTTGGCCAGTCCCTTAGACTCTCTGTTTCAGCCTCTTTAAGTCCTATGAATACATCTCTGATTATTCTGTGCTTTGGTTCTAGCACATTTTTGTTTTGCCTACGGGACGGCAACGGTCTTGTTTCTACGTCATGACTTTCCAAGTACTTCAAAAAAATTGTATTCTTGAATCCAGGATCGTAAGTAACCACCTTCGGCTACCAAAAGTGAGTTCGCCGATGCGCATCAAAAACTTGAATCACTTTCTCCCTCGATGTATCTTCAACGGAATCACCACCAAAATAACGTAAGGCTGTGTCCATGATGTGCTTTACGCAGTGTTGCTCCAAGAACATGTGGTCTACGCGCACTACATCATTGAATGACCGGGTTGTGTTACTGAGAGATACCTTCCTGGTCTCCTTTGGCTTAGAAGTTGTTTTGAATGCGGTGCAACGCTCCATAACAGCTTTTAGGTACTTATCCACGTCTTGGTTCCATAAACGTTTTCCTTTCATTAGTACCCGGATGCCTGTGTAGCTCGAAATCCCGCAAGTATGCTTGTGGTCTTTTCTACGATCTTCCTGACATCCTTTCATGATCTGTTGTTCACATTTCCTTCAATGGTTGCAGAAGCACAGAACAATGCTGTCTGGTTTTCCGTAGACAGCATACCGGTGCTGGAGGTAAATACAGAGTAGGGCACGTAGGTGTGCATGTTCCTATCTACTAGACTGATGGTTCCTTAGTGCTTGCTCTTTGAATCCGATGGCAGTAAAAATTTGTTCTGGTTAGCTTGCAGAATTTCGCAATAGCTCGTGACGTTCCGCTCAATGGCCTATGGAGACGAGCCTTCTATAACGAGATGCGTCATTTGCACAGTGCCCCCTTCGTCGGTCTGTGCTTCAAACACTACCGATCTTAGGGTTCTCTTGACCTCGTTCTTGTGTTAACCTCTTCCGTACTACCAGTAAGGACGATAGGCCACGGATGCGGGCAGGGGGCCAAACACACCTTTCCATTTTGGACACACGATGTGGGAGATTAGTTTCAGTTCAACGGAACCGCTTCCACTTTACGGCGCCCCACCATCCATAAAAGGGGCCTTCAAAACTCTCCAAGGTATTCACTACGCTGCTGCCTTTGCCGAAAGTAGCCATGTTAAACCGTACTACATTCCTTTCGGATTCCTTTCCGGTTGTTGCAGAATCCAGATATTGTGCTCCAGGCTTGATCGACCCATCCCTGAGATGGTCATCCTTCCAGTGTCGGAACGTCTTACGCTTATGACACTTCTTCCTGTTTTTGAGCCTTCCAATCTGCTCTGGGGTTCTACGGGAAGTTTTGCCATTACTGGACCGTTTTTCTGCTGACCCAGTACTACGGTCCACGTAATGCGCAACATTACTGGAGATCTTTCAAGGCGACTGCTTCGACCCTTGGTTACGAACCTTTTCACACTGCCTCAGTACAGATGCGAAAGCATCGTACGATCTCGCTTTGGGGTGGTCCGTGGTTGTCGACGAAGATGTAAAGTTAGAGTCCTTCAGAGCAGTGTTGACCAGTACAGAAATTCGTTGATTGCTGTCCACATCGGCGCTACCGATAACAGCAAAGGCTACTAGAGAATCTGATAGTTTAGATTCCGGTCCATGCGCGATTTGTCGAGAAACGTGAGCCTAAAATCTTGACTCAAAGTTCTTGAAACTCTCATTACTTTTCTTTTTGGTGTTTAATGGCCCTATAAAGTCTTGGAAAACGCCCAAAACCACAGCAAGTGGATCTCTCTTATATAACGCGGGCACAATTGCTTCCGTGCTCTTCTCTGAGCGAATCTTACTGTTCGGAATGGCTTTGCACAAGTCTTCAGCTCTTCTATACAATTGAGATTGCAACATGATACCGCGCGCCTGCTTTCGAATTTTTTTGCTATTAGATTCGGCGAGCGTATTTTGAAAAGCTTCCCAGAACGGTACGGATGCTGCATATTATTCCTGATTTATACGACCATCTGTCCACAGAACGCTTCTGATATCCCACAAGAAACAGGGCCTAGACGGCATTTGTATAGAGCTTTTTGGGCACATAACTATTAAAGTTCGAAGGTTATGTTCTGCGCCTGGTTCTCGACAAAGTGTTTACTGGCTCGGTTGGCCTCTCTCTTACGTTCGAGCTACCTACAGTCGGTGTTTGCGCTCTTATACTATTATAGGCGCGCAACTCACCACAGACTGTCTGATTATCAGCCTCGCAGAGTGCACTAGGGTCTCGTAGTCATGCTAAGAGTATGTGTTCGTGAGAACGGTGCTCTGCTGGTAGTGTACAAGACGTTGCGTGGCTAAACGTCAGTGCAACTGCTAACACGTACAAATTTGGCCACTCTCGTGATATCCATAATATTTGCGTCATTTCTTTCCATAGTTACACGCTCTACCTTTTTCATACTGACACAACGGAGAGCGCAGTATGTCTTGCATGGTTTTAGGCGCAAACCGGTTCTGTACCGCCCAGAAGCATTCTTAAGCGCAGACGTTGCAAATTATCCTTGCGATTAGTTGAACTAACTACAGACCAACACGTTCGTTCATTAAACCGACTTACGCAACCAAAATCTGAGCTGCAAAGCACTTCAGTATAACCCATCTTTTCGTAGTGGTTGGTAAAGAATGCGGAAGAGGGACTTGACTTGCTGCCTTATTTGACACCGCCACGCCTCCATGACTGACTCAGCACGGAATCACATGGAGTACTAACCAATTAAAACTAAGAAGATAGAAAGTTGGAATTTCAAATAAAAATCTAAAGCATATAGGAACTGACATTCTGGAATTTAGATAAAAGCTGGCTGTATTGTAATACTAGCACAACACAAGCTGCTGTGACGTTTGATGTTGGCTTTAAATTATTTACGCTACATCTCACCATAGCTTTAAACCACGTTTTGGGACTAAATATTACCACATCTACATAGGTGGTACAAATCGATAGGTTGCTGAAACATAGCTCACAAATGCTAGGGTTATAATCGAAGGTTGCGCAATCAGTCATCTAGCGCAAAGATGCATGCTTGGCGTTTGCGGAGTTCTTGCAGAAGTGTGCAAACAGCCGGCAGGGCATGGAGCACCAGTTATAGGTCTTCTGATTCCTCAGGGGGTCACTTACAGAACAAGACTGTGCAAGTGAGGGTGTTCGTTGTTTATGCGACTAGCCTTTCCCTTGTATCCCAATCCTGCGTCAAACTGTGACTGTGATATGAAACGTCTTTGAGGTGCTTTTCTGTTACGAGGCAATGGACTACATGTAAAATTTTGAAAACAACAAGCGAAAATCTTAATAATACATAACCGATCAAATGCGCGCTTTGATTTTTCAAATGTGGGATATTAAGCGTATATATTTTGGAAACGAGTGGAGGACTTACGCAGGGGACAAATGAGCCCATATTTCTGTTAAAAATTGAGTCACATCATTACTGTCAGAATTTTTAACTTCAAAGCAGATTTGATTACGTACTTCGGCTCTATCATGGAATCTTGGAGTGACTTGTGGAACGTGCCTTACACTGTCTACCCCAGTATCATTATAAAACTGCCCGTTCTTTGCGAAAAAAGCCGTAAGGAGCAGCGGGTACTGTCATGCGACAGTCATAAAAACAGTTTTGTTCACATGGGTCTTCTAGCTCCATATTGCAGTTATATCTTAATCTAGAGATGTGAGATGGAAAATGAGAACAAATCTGAGTCAAAATATGCTTTTTAATGCTGTGTGTCGTATTTTTCGTCAGAAAAGACGGGATATACGTGATTTTTGAAGTTGCGTAGGCCCTTTAACGTCTATAGTACCAGCGATAACATATGAGTTCAATTCTACCTACTTTGAAGATTAGGATATTGAAGCAGTCGCAGTTGTCAAAAACATCGTTATATAAGTGCCATGAAAACGGATTATTGAGGAACCTATTTCGCTCCGCAGGCCATTTCTCAAGTTTAAAACTCGGAATGTGTAGGTCAACGTATCAGACTTCTATATGTGTTTTAATTTTGTGTGATGGTGCGCTTACCTCAGAAAAGGTCAATTTGAACTCATATGAGGTCAGCACACCGGTCCCATAGACACTAGTGTGACCAGACCAGAGCAATTTGCATATGTCACCGAATATTCTATCAAAAACGTTTGCATCTGTGTTTTCGGAAGACAAAGTTCCTCGGTGTTGGACTTACTGATGAGGTTGCAGGCGACTGCAAGAAAAACATGAATTTTATTCTTGATAACAAACTGGTCGAACCAAAACTCCATTTATTAGACCGTTGGGTTTTGCTAAAAAACGAAGGCAGAAAACCGGACAAAACATTGATATAGTTCCTCCTGGGACAGCTGATGTTTGTCCGAAGACGTTTTCAGGGGATTCGTATGGTTACACAGTTACGCGTTTCTACTCTATACTCCCTATTCGTCTCTCTTGTCGCTCTGCTAAGCAAACCAACGGTTACAATCTGCTCACTGCACTTTCACGTCACAGCGAATCCTGTGCAGACCCGCAGGATCCTACGATACGACAGGTACCAAGTTCGTGCAAATTGCTTGAACACGCCCACTTAAACCTTTTCAGCTGGTTTATAACCCCGATAGTCCCTTTTGCAAGACGCGGGTAGTCCTGTCTGATATAATAAGGCCTGCCCAGCATTCAAGAACTGGGTAATAATCCCAATTATATAGTTTGCTGAACGCTAGTTGGCCTGTCCGACTCGACCCCAATACCGTTATTTCCTAAAAAGGCTGACTCCTTGGGTAGAACTGTGACAAACTGTTTGCAAGCTACACGATATTTATTTAGTGTGACGTTAAAGATATTTTCTCGACGTCTCTAGAAGTGTCTGGAAGCTATCCAGCTTAGTTTTCTGTACTGGAAAACTTACAATTTTGTTCTAGATTTCTTCAAGGAGGAGAATACAAATTCCATGTAAAGACGTACTGCTCTTGATTAACAAGAGCATCAAGGAACTCAAATAAAATTTTATTGAACCTACCGTCTTCCTATTCCTGTTCATTTCACTGGCATCATAGCAACAGATCCGGCTGCTGTGGCCGCCTCGATTTAAGGAGAAAACCCTCCGATATAAAAGTGGAATTCTTTGATGTGGAATTTTTTGATTTGGAATTTTCTAGAATTATCTTGAGTTTTCCAGATTGGGTTTCAATTTCAATTTTTGATTTTTGTGAAACGAACACCAGTTATATTGGAAATTTTCTTGTTTTAATCGGAAATTTAATTGGAAATCAACTGTGCTGATTCGTCAAATCTGTGTAAAGTGGTTCATAGTTGGTTAACCTGTGGGCAGAAGAGCCAAGTAGTCGTGGACACAGTACTGGGGCTACAGGTACTGGCTGTTGGGGGTTGGAGCATTCATTGCAGAGTGCTATGTCTAGCCCGTGGATATTGGGTGCAGGTAAAGGCGGAAGATTACCTAACACTGTTTACCGACCAGGTGTATCCGCTGTAAAGACAAGTACCCTTGTCAACCCTTCTGACTTGTTGGCTGCTATCTAGGTCAGGCCTGCTGGGCCCCGGGTCTGAGTAACGCTTGTGAGCAAAGCATAGTTAAGCCTAGGACGAGGTAGACTTTTGTAGGTTATCCCAACGCGCTTTACACTATATATCTCACGGTCGGCTTTTGAAGCTGCGTTATTAAGGTAAGCACCCCATAAAGGTTTACATAGACTACATCACACCCTGTGATTGTAGGTAGACTGGTGGGGATATCCTGAAACGGCAGTTGAGCAGTACGTGCCTAGTGCCATGTACTGTCAAAGGTATTTAATTATATAATACTTCCGGCCGAGAAGATATACTTGGGGCCAAAGGACCTTTCTTACGGGTGCTATAAATATCAAGAAGAAGAATATTTTTAAGAAGAAGAAAAACAGTTCAACATGTATTAAATGAAACCGTCGAAGCCCAATAAGTTTGATGGCCCCCGAGATGCCTTAAAGTTTCGTGCATGGATACATTCCTGTGAAACATATCTTCTTCTCGTTCGAATTATGTAAGATTTTGACACAGATGTACGTGCTGCACTCGATTACGTCTCAACTTATACAACGGGTACCACTGCGAACTGGTGGTCTACGCTAGTATTGAAAGAAAATGTTTCGCCTACATGGGGAGCCTTTAAAATCATAGTTGAGAAACCGCTTGTACCAAGGGACAGTATTGTGAGAGCACGAGACAGACTCTATAAGCTAATGCAGAAAACGAGTGTATCCATCTATTTGTCTAATTTTCGAAACAGTGTTATTGACATTCCAGGGATAAATGATTCCGAGAACTTTGTCAGATTTACCAAATAATTCAAGCCTCATATTCTCCTGGAATTTCGCAAACCCAGTCCAACACTGTTGGAAGAAGCAGCGAAAATAGCGTTAGACGTCAACGGAGCTTTTTATGGTGCAGGAGTCTTCCTTAGCCATGAATTCGTATTCAAAAACGGTTTTCGTACTGGATTCGCTCCCATGGAGATTGATAATTTCTAAAGGAAAAATATTCAGCAATAAATGAGTGCTTAGCAAATGAGTAATTTGAAAAACATTGCCTGTTTTCGTTCTTATAATCCTGAATGCCCTCCGTTAAAACAAAAATATGAGAAGAACCAGCAATAGAGAAAAGCTGCTCAGGAGAACAACATGAAAAAGAACTGCATTCCTGACAATGACTCACGTTTTCAAAAAAACGTCCGTGGTCTACCTGGAGGAATTAGAAACACTCCAATTGGACACGAAGAAAGTGTGATAAGGCCCTTGGAGAGAGCGTTGAATTTCCTAAAGGACAAAGTGCCAAATGTTTCAACTGCAGAGTCAAATGCCATGATTAGGAGTCGTGATGACAAACGTTTTACGGAAGGACCTATACCCGTACGCCCTTTACTTGTACTGAGTGGCACGATAAATTGATTCAGCATGAAAGTATTGAAAGATGATGGATTTTATACTAATGTGGTACTAATGTGGTAAGCAGAGAGTTTTTGGCTAAGTATAGAAGCGGAAATATCTTTGATGTTTGTGAGGAAAACGTTACAGTTGAACACCCTGAGAAAGGAACAAAGGAAGAAGCATCGAAAGTTATAGTCAGTGGTACTGTAAGATTTGGAGCTCGTGCCTATACGTCTCATTCGATCGTTGCCGATTGCATGTGTAATCTTTTGTTGGGAATTCCGGGGCATGTTGCCCATAATCCAACAATCGATTATGAACAAAGGACTGTAAAGGTCGGACAGGATGTTATTCCAGCCACTGAAAAGAATGTTGAAAGGGTAAAGTACCGAATGTAGGTGTGAAAAAGTTCAAAGTAATGATGAGAAATAACAAGATGAAAGATGAATCGTTTGAAATTAAGATCCGATAGGTGAAGTATTCGGAGGGAGAAAATTCCAATGAAAAGAATGCCAAATTGGAGCGATTGCTTGCAGTATTCGAATCTGTTTTCAAAACAGCGTAGCTGCCTGGATTGTCACCAAAGAGATCCATGGATCATGAGATTCAGGGTGAAGAAGATTTGAAGCTTGCACACCGTCCGTTATTCCAGCTGTATCCTGTCGATTTAGAAGCAGCATAGCAATATGTAGAGAAGGTGCCGAATTCAGGCAAGATAAGACCAAGCAAATCCCTATATGGAGCTTCATTATTTTTCGTGAAACAAAACGGAAAAACAAGAAGAGTCGTAGACTATCAAGCACTTATTCCACTCACTAGAGAAGATAACGATCTCATCCCGGGATCCGAGGAGATGTTCAATAAACGTAGAAGAGCAAAGGTGTTCTCCAGACTAGATCTAAAGACTGGATTCCTACAAATATGTGTGAAGCCAGAAAATATCGAGAATACTGCGTTCAGCACATAGTATAAGAAACTTGAGTATCCTGTTATGCCCATGGGGCTTTGTAATGCTCATACGACGTTTCGAACGTTGAGCATCCAGCTGTTTTATGAATGTATTGATGACTTTCTTGTGGTCTATATGAATGATCTCTTGCTTTTCAGTAAGAATGAAGCAAATCACTTGAATCTTTTGGAAACTGTACTGCGTCGATTGAAAGAAAACAAACAGTTCGTGTCCCAAAAAAAGTGTAAATTTTTAAAAACAGAGATCGACTGCCTAGTATTACTTGTCAGTAAAGATGGACTGAGACGTAAGCTATCTAAGGTCGCAGTACTGAAGAATTGACCAAAGCCCAATTTGTTCTTTCAAGTCCGAAGATTTCAGGGATTAAGGCAATTCTTTCGACATTTCATACCCAATTTTTCAGAAATTGTTGCGCTACTGATGGATCTGACAAAGAAATATCAAGGTATCGAAAAATGCAACGAAAAATGTGAAGAAGCATTTCAGGAGTTCATAGAAGCAATCACAAATGTATCAATTTCTATACCGCCGGATTGGAGCAAGCCATTTAGATGTCACACGTGTTCTTCACAGACCGCTCTTGGTGGAAATTGGACAAAACGTGACGAGATAGTAACAGACCGCTTTAATGCATTCTATTCAAAGAAGTTATCCTCAACAGATTCCGTGTACACAGCTAACGACAGAAAGCTTCTTGACATTAATTCATTTCTTAATAAATTCAGATGTTATTAGGGAGGGTCGTGGTTCGAAGTCTGTAAAGAAAGCGAAGTTCGTAAGATTTTCTTCAGTAAACCGAAACTAAGCAGAAAAGATTGGAGATGGCTTGAAACTCTTTACACATTTTGAATATTACCTACAACTCTTAAAACTGGTAAGATACACGTCTTAAAAGATGTTTTATCTAGTGCATCTCACTTTATTGAAAAGATTGACGGTGGCTAACTATGCAATGACGTTGACGTGCCATATGTCAAACATGAAGACGTGATAACTCGATACGATGAATATCAATTCTTTGGTCTTGTTGTGAAAGCAATGTATGATGAATGGGCCGACGATCATATTCAAAAACGGAAACTGGAAAAGATACTCACAAAGTTCGAAAAGAATGGTGAAAGACTCCTCTACAATAGAAAGCTTTACATATCGAGAAATTCCTTGTCCGATATATTGCACCTAGCGCATGAGTCTAAGATAATCGGTCATTTAAAGTTTGTAAAGACACTCTCAAGACATAGCAAATGCCATTGGAGGCGCAAAAGTAGAGATGTTCGAAAGTATGTTGAAGAAAGCATGATATGTCAGCAGTATAAGGACTTAAATCAGAAGAAGATACCGACTTAGAATCTTTAGAGTCACCAGAGAGAAGAGGGAGCTAATTGTCTACAGACTTTATTGTAAGCTTACCCAAGTCAAAAGATAGGTTTGATGCCATAGCTACATGGGTTGATGGATGGACCAGTAGAGTTCATTTCTTAAGTTGAACTACTAATGAGAGAGCTGACGACACTGCCAATGTATTCTTCTCAATTATTTTAAGCACGATTGAATGCAGGATAGCATAACCTCGGAAAGAGATCCAAAGTTCACATCAACGTTTGGGGAGCACCTGATGAAACTTTATCGAGTTTGGTTGAAAATATCTGCGAGCAAACATCCGCTGACTGATAAAGCGACTGAAATAATGAAAAAAGTGCTTGAAAAATATCTATGTTGTAACTTTTTTACCATGAAGATGACTGGGATGAACTGCTGCCTGCAGCTGAGTTTGCATAGAACTCTGCAGTGACTGATGATCTTGGGATGTCACCGTTTGAATTGGATCTTAGACGGACAGTGAAGGCTCCGCTTGAAATGCTTTCTGGAAAATAGATACCAGTGCAAAACTTGGTAGAATTCAAGAAAAAGCTGAAAGCCTCACTTTAAGATGCAGAGTTTTCTTACAAAATTGCAAAAGGTAACCGAAACGCTTCTTCTTCTATGAAGTATGGGGTTCCTAAATATAAAGTTGAAGAAAACGTTTGGCTCGGTAGGTCATTGTCTAAGGATGCCCATGCGAAGTCTCAAGAATCTAATACGGTAGGTGCCAGAAGATTCGGCCCTTTCCAAATTTTTAGGTTAATTGGAAATAATTCCGTGAAGCTTGAGCTTCTTGATCATATCAAGATTCATCCTATTGTTCATGTCAACCATACAAAATCTTACCAGAAACAACTACCTCATATAGCAGCATCTGTTCCAGCAAGACCAGAACCGGTACAAACGGAAAACGGCGAAGAATATGAAGTTGCAGCTATTCTCAAGCACGAGAAAAGAGAAATGGGATATCAGTTTCTGCCTTTTATGAAAGGAGAGCCCACTGATGATGCTTAGTGGTCAAGCACGAATCATTTGTGGACGAAGATGTAACCGTTACTGGAGTATGGCAGGAATATATTCGCTAAGCAGGATAATTACCACTATATCATTGTCGAAATCATCAATAGCTCAGGAAGGTGAAATGCGTGACCAACCGTTTGAAAGCAACACTTTATTTATCCACTTTTATATCAAAACATAGTTTATCGACGTCTCCGGAAGTGTCTGCAAGTTGTCCAGCTCAGCCTTCTGTACTGTGCCACTTCTAACTTTGTTCTAGATTTATCCAAGGGGAAAAATCTAAAGTCTTTAGAGTGCCGCGGAGCTCTCGATTAACCTGAGCATTAAAAGACTCAAGTAAAGTTTTATTGAATCCACCGTCTACCTACTTCTATTGATTTCAATCTTCTAATATCGAATCAAACACGTAATTTCCAGTTTAAGCTATATTTGTAATCGTAGCACATTATCTACTATTCAAGACGTAGAGTCTACTAGTCTTCCAATACCTCTGTGTCGCACATTTTGCGCCTCCACAGCATTGGTTTACGCTCATTGCAGAACTGGTATTTGAAAGCATCACAACGACCCTCACATACGTTTTTTTCCGCACAAAAGCCGGTTCTGTACATATAATTTTCCCGGTTACCGACGCATTGCAATTCGATGCTGAGGCCATTTTCACACAAAACGGAAAAACACTTTTTTTCTTGTAATCGACGCACTTTGGCAGAGGGCAACTATGAAACCAGAAATCAAAAACGTGTCGCAGCTACTGTACACTATAGTCGCAAAACGCATACTACGACCTTCTTTTAGAGGCAAGAATTTCAATTACTTTTTTAGATCACGATTCAACCACTTTTTTAATCAAAGGACGAACTATGCGGATGCCATTTTCAATGAATTGACGTGGTTCGGGAATATCAGTTGGATCTTCAACACATTTTCAGCTTAAGAAACGTACGCGATACGCCAATTACCTCCCAGATCAGAAACCTTTGCATCTGTGTTTTTGTAAGACATATTTCCTCTGTGTATGAGAGACTAATATGTTCCCCGTCGACTGCAAAACAATCATGCATATTCTTGTGTATGGCGCACTTTTTGAACGTTGCTTTATTTCATTTAGCAACTGGGTTCTTGTCAAAGAACGAATGCAGATAATGTGACAAAAGAATGGATGAACTTCGTCTTGAGACAGCTTACGTTTATCCCAAGGCCTTTTGAAGGCACTAGTTTTGCTGCAGAGTGATCTTTATTGCTCGAGACTCTCTATGTATCCCTCTTTTTGTTCTGCTGAATAATACCAGCCGACTCAGCTTTGGAATAAACACGTTCCAAATTTGTTGTATAATTGCAATACATATTCGGCATGCACTTTGAAATATGAGCGGGGATAGCAAGCGGAAGTGTCGAACTAGTGCAACGAGCGATTTTCGTACAAAGGGTAGCAGCGAGTGAAGCGCGAGTAGCAGCATTACATATCATCGAAAAGTCATGATATTTGATGGAACCTAAAGCACATAAAACATTTGTTTTGTGAGTATTTTAACGAGAAAACGAAACTGAACATAAATAAAAATTCCCATTTCTTAATGTTCTATTGCCGAGCAAATGCCTATGTAATTTTATTTCCAAGTAGGAAATTCAAGACGCCATTTTATGGTTAGTTTAAATCTTATATCCACCTCCTCGCAATACCAGCCGGACAGTGTTAATTAGGTAAACGAAAACTTCTGAGAGAGATCTCTGTTGGCGAAGCCCACGGCTATTTAGTTGTAGGATTTTTATTTGCTACGAATTTCGAGCAGTATCAGAAATTTTCGGGCCTTTTTTGATGTTTTCCGTTTTTTCTTGATTATCGGGAAGGGAAATTTATTTTTCTTTCTGTTGGTGATCCCAAAGCATTGAGGTGCGGAACCTTTATGTTTCTACCGGTTCTCGGGCAGTATCCGGAATTTTCGATATTTTTCGAAGTTTGCTGTTTTTCTTGATTAACTGGGAGAGGAAACTGGTTTTCTCTCTGTGGCTGATTCCTAAGAGAGAGAATGTGTCTCATTGGGTTTTTCTGTTGTTTGCTAATTGTTTATGATTGTTTCTGTTCGCTTGGGGGGTGTGGTGCTGGCAGCCCTCCTGTCGAGGTAGTAAAGCACAACGTCCGTTAGGAGTTTTTGGTGACTCCAAAGGCGCGCATTCCTAAAGGTGGTCTCCGGTATCCGCTGTCGCGAGCCGGGGAAATTCTGAAAGGGATCCGCAAACACCAAGCGGAGGTGGAGGTTCACTGGGCGGACAATGCTCCTACAGGCGCTGGTATGATGCGATCTGGGGATCGGCGGCTTAGAAACCAGCGTAGATAGACAAGAGACTCCAACCAGAAAAGTAGAAGAAGACTCGAGTGTGCTTGTCTTTCCTTCCCCAGAGGTGGAGCTCAACCGGCAGCTTAAATATCAAGCCGAGAGCCCGCCTCGGCAGGTCTCGCTACTGTGCTAATTACCTGCATAGGATATCTGAAATAAATAATAAATTCTATCGTACCTTAAGGATACTGTAGCGCACGCGGGCGAGATTATGCACCACGTGGCCCAGCTAATAATTTACGAACCCTCCTTAGGAATATTATACCTTAAGGCCAAACCAACCTATTTCCGTAAAAGCCACTGTACAACATACCCCCTTTCCTAAATTGCACCACATCCTCGAGGTGCATCTTCCGCTTTATTGATCCCTGGGGTGGCTTTTTTCGGTATTGCGGCACGTACGGCCTCCGGCGGTTTGCCTGTTCTCTCCTTCAGGCGTTCCTTCTCTTCTCCATACTCCCGCGCGGCGTGTTTCCGCGGGTTCGCGTTTCACTCCTTGCGGCGTTCGTGGGCTCAGCTCATCCTTCACGCGGTGATATCCGCTCCTTCCTGGTGTCACCCTTCGGTGCTGCTGCGCCAGTCGGCAGCGCGAGTGTCCGCATCCTCCGGCGCACCGCGTGCGGTGCAAGCGCGAAATTTCCGTGGACGGAGCGTGGGTCAGTCCCGCGAGTATACCGACCCCCTGGAGGCGCTAGCCACTATGACTCCTCCGAGGTTCCACCTTTTGGCAACACCCGCTTCTTCGCATCCGCTCATACTATCTCCGTGAAGGCGCCGGACTCATACGTTTCTCGTCTGCACCTCCGCCGTTCTCCGTTGGATATGAGCGCGCCCCCCGCGATCGTGCTCCATAACTCGCCCGATGCCGATCGCCCGGCCTCGCCTCAGATTCCACGGTGGCGGCTCGATACGGCTCCCTCCGCGGTGGTGCATATAGCTTCGAATCGATCCCCGAGTGGTCTCAGGTCTCTCTCCTCAGGTGCAACCACGCGTTCGGTCGCCATCCACCCTGCTTCGTACACCTTCGGAATGTCCTCTCCTACTCCGGCGCCGACATCCCCTTCCAATCCTGAGGTGTATCACACCTCGACCGGAGCA
>JAHNZQ020000172.1:1710314-1747214 GCA_019155205.2 Gracilaria vermiculophylla | reverse complement strand
GGCGCGGGGCCAGGGACTCCAAGAGGGTGTTAGCCTCCGGGTGTTCCCGTCCCTGCAACTCCTGAGGTGGCGGCTGCGATGCCGTGTGCGGTTCTTCAACCTCCACGTCGGCGTTCTCCAGAGGTGCTGCGGGTGAGTCCGCGTGCCTCCGATCATGCATTCTCCTAAGGCGATTCCTGAAACGCTCCACAGAGGAGCCAGGATTCCGAAGGAGACTTTCAGGGTCCTCTAGTGTGGCGGCCATCTCCTGGGGAGCGCTGCGCGTGCTGCGCCCACCGACGGAGCCGGTTGCCTGAGGGTCCTGTAGGGGGGTTTCCATGGGATGTTCTGAGGGGTCCATAGAGGAGTAGGTCGGGGGTTATTCGCTTCCGCCTCCGGATCACCTTAAGGAAGAATTCCACTGTTGGGAGTTTGTCGTTGCAAACTAGAAACACGGTTCTGCTGCAACTTGGGCGAGTCCTTTAGGAACTGTGATCTTCTAAATCGGGAGACCAGTTGTGGTACTGTCAGCCCTCCTGTCGAGGTAGTAAAGCACAACGTCCGTTAGGAGTTTTTGTTGACTCCAAAGATGCGTGTTCCTAAAGGTGGTCTCCGATATCCGCTGTCGCGAGCCGGGGGAATTCTGAAAGGGATCCACAAACACCAAGCGGAGGTGGAGGTTCACTGGGTGGACAATGCTCCTACAGGCGCTGCTATGATGCGATCTGGGGATCGGCGGCTTAGAAACCTGCGTAGATAGACAAGAGACTCCAACCAGAAAAGTAGAAGAAGACTCGAGTGTGCTTGTCTTTCCTTCCCCAGAGGGGGAGCTCAACCGGCAGCTTAAATATCAAGCCTGGAGCCCGCCTCGGTAGGTCTCGCTACTGTGCTAATTACCTGCATAAAATATCTAAAATAAATAATAAATTCTATCGTACCTCAAGGATACTGTAGCGCACGCGGGCGAGATTATGCACCACGTGGCCCAGCTAATAAATTACGAACCCTCCTTAGGAATATGATACCTTAAGGCCAAACCACACTATTTCCGTAAGAGCCACTGTACTACAGGGGGGATTCTCTCTCAGGATTGTTTCTCTCGTCCAAGCGGACGGGCATAGCCGCGTGGAGAAACGGGCACGTTCGACAAATTACAAGAACTTTGGTGTTTTGTTCGCAAAACGCAAGGTTTGATGAGTTGAAAGTAGAAAAATGCTCTAGATGTTTCGGGGATAAGAGGCTTTGACCTAGTTCCAGTAGTATGGGGGTGAAGGCACGGAAAAAATCTTCTTAGGTTACGCGTTCAGTCGCGAGAAGGTCTCCGAAATCCGCAAGCCTCTGCCATCGGTTAAAGTAGCCTCCTGATTGGTATGGGTCGACCTTTCAGTGGAGTGGCGACCTGCTAATTTAAAAGAAAAAATTTGTCCTCTGCCAAGGCGAAAGCTATGAAAGGCAGAAAAGGCGGTGACCTGGAAACGTTCATGGAGATATTTAGAGGAAAGTCATCTGAAAATCTTGCTGAGAAAGCGAATAGCAAGATAGCCCTGCTTGATGACCTCAGAAAGGAATTGAACAGGACACCGTCGCAAGGACGTGTTGACAAGCTCGTTCTGGCGATACGAAATGGAACATATCCATTGTCTGGTACAGATAAGAACAACTGGATCAGGAAGACTCCTGCGACAAGTGTGTCTCAACGACCTGAAAAATCAGACGAGGAGGCAGAAAGCTGTGATGAGTACTCGGATACCTCTGAGGTGGAAGAGACGCGTACACCACTCAATGAAGGCGATCATTTTGAATTGCTCTTGTCAAAACTTTCTGATATGCAGGAAGGACAGACAAGATTGCTTAAAAAGCAAAAGGAACTTGAAGCGAAAGTAAAACGGTTCAAGGCAAGGAAGCGTTCTGGAGCCTGAGATCTTGCCGTTGATCTTGATCGATATAAATTTATCTGATATTCATTTGAAGAATAGTAAAAAATCTACCAAGAAACTCTTTCAGAAGTCCGCGGGCAGAGCTTTCCCGGACCAGTCCTCAATTTTGAACCAGCTATTGAGGGAAGACATCAGCCATGGGATAAGAACCTACGCCGGGATGACCGGAGGGTGTCCGTGCCGCGGAGATCCCAGCTGAGGACCAATGCAGTGCCGATCCCTGCGAGCTGGGCGGTAACGGAAGAAGACCCTCGGACAACGAAGACGGCGCCATGGGAGTGATAGAGAGCGATGGCGGTTTAGTGACATCACACACGGGATACGCAACATAGGATCCCAAGAAGGGCCCCATAGTCGTCCCAAGCAGTGGATCGCCCGCTGGATGGATATGGTCCATGAACTTACTGAGTCTTGACTCCTGCTCGGTCACAGTGCAATAAATCCCTGCCTGAAACTCATTCTGCAACCTTACCAAACGGATTAGCGTTGCGACATAATCGGCGTGTCGAGGGATTAGGTGCTGCGAGAGGGCCAGCGCCTCGCGCAAATCACCCAGGCCAGTACGGTTCAAACGCGAAGCGTATACCCGCTGAATGCGCATGCGCACAGTAGTGATGGCCAGGGCAGTCAACGGCTCCCCTCCATCGACGGTTAGAGGGTTCCACGACAGCGGCTGCGATGGTCCCGCCAAAGGAGGAGGAGGAACCGTACACGGTACTTGGATCCTTGGAATACTTCCACCCTTTTGGGAGGTAGCCGGAGTCGTCAACGGTAGGGTAGCTCCCTTAGGAGTCTCCATCTCATGGGAGAACGATTGTGCGTTCTCACCAGGGGGTACCTCTTTCGGGAAACTGCGTTGCGTGGCGACGACTGACTTCTCAAAGTCCCACACTTCCCAGAACGGATTCGAATGCCACTTGAAATTTGGCGGTGCGGTGAGACAAGCCTCCATCTGGTCAACAATGAATTCGATACCGTCGACGACCTGGTCCAAACCAATGCAGTATATCAAGTCGATGGTATTTGGAGTGCCCAAAACTAACCGACCAGGTGGCCGGCACCCAAAGTTGTGGATTTACTGGTGCGGGCAGCGACTGTCCCACTTGACACTGTCACGGGCAGCAAACAGAGCCAAAATGGGCACCACAACGGCCCACTCTGATAAGGCGATGCTCCATACCATACGGTAATAGCCTTCTCAGTTCTGGACCATGAAGCTTCCGAAGGAAGCCAAGACCGTTGGGGTGGGAACATAAAACACTAGGGCACATGAAACGTGTCCCACCAATTGAGGGGCGGGGTAAACCAGCGGTGACGCTCCGCGGGAGACTGTGAAACGAACTCGGTACCATGTACACCATGCATGATCCGGACTGCGCTATTCCGCGAGCGGATACGTGCTTCAGTAGTGGCATTGGCTCCCCACTAGTATCGGTCCAGCCAGTGAATCCGATCATAAGGAGCATCCAGAGCCACCAAGTCCACACTAATGGGCAACCACGAGTTCGATTTGCCACGCTGCTGCATGATACCCACGAGGTTCCGAAAAAAAATGCAGCTCGAGTTCACACTGAAGGTATGGCAAGTCGCTTGAGATGATGGCTGGGATGAAAGACCGGAATGGTGAAGGATGCCGCCGACGATCGCAGCAAGCCTGGCGCCCATGATGCCCCTGGCTTTCATTGTGCCACAACGGTGGCTTGGTCGGCACGGCTTTCAACCCATGGCTATTCCACCGGGCCTACAAAGTGTAAATCTCAAAGACAGGATGCTTTACGGGCGCCCCAAGGCCGCTCGAGCTCACCGATACCGGCCACGACCTTGCCTCCAATGTCGATACTTTCATCTCCCCGGGGGTCACACCGTATGGGTTGGAAGTGCTTGCCCCCGCAACCAGCAGGTACGGGTCATGGTTACCGTGAATAGGATAGTAACCGACCACTACGTCACGCGTGGCGGACGAAGACGGCAGCGGGACCATCGGGGGACGCCCCTGCGACCGCGACCGGCTGCGGGTGTACGGCTTTCAGGTGCCGCGGGCGCCCCGCGTACCACGACCTGACATGGCGACGGAAGCGATGCTAGGGGGTAACCGCAGGATTGGTTCAAGATCCTGGCTTAAGTACCCTCTCCCGGGCACGTCGGCACTATTTGAAATGTCGGGCAAAACATTATCCGCCACTACCAGATCGTCTTCGCCAACGGGTATCTCGATAATTTCCAGTAGGTTTCGGGGCATGCTCACACCGTCGAGGTCGCGTGCCTTCTCCGCCGATCTCTCTTGGTTGTGGGCGCCGCTTGACAAAGCACGCATCTTGCGCGGCAGGGGTTAAATCCCTGCCTCTATGGAGGCTGCGCCTCAGCTGGCGTGCATCCCACTACCTGCGACCACCAGCAAGTGGGCAGGGCCTATGAACCCCATCAACTGGTTTCTTCTCCGCACGGACGAGCGCATCCAGTGGATGAGCGCCGTGCCCGGACCATTATGGAAATTCCGCAGGCTCCCCGCTCGCGTAAGCCTCGGTGGAGCTGCTTTTGCTCCGACTACCCGTTTCGTGACCCCCGAGGCCTGGGTGAAAGAATCAGCAGCAACAAGGGAGAACAGTTCGGGGTGTGCCGCAATTGGGCGTGGCGACAAGGTATGCACCGTGATGGCTGACGACACACGGCCGGGGGGCCAATGGTGAACCGATGTGGTAAGGAGCGACGCAGTCTCACGCTATTGTCCCTTGGTGTTTAAGAGCCGGCATCCTTTGCCAGGCGATGTGCGAACGGTCACCTGTTGGCCGACGGTTCATGGCTGTGGGACCGCTGCGGGCGACCTGAACAGCCACGGGGCGTGCCTGTCGGTAGGAGGGGGGTCTGTGGTATAGTGAATATTATGGTAATACTGTAATTATGTACCAAGGGTGGTGTCCACTGGATTCACGGCGCATCGCCGTTTGGTCTCCCCAATGGTAGTTTTGATGGCTAGGTTGGTTTTTGACTTTACAGTGCGGTACCGAAGGTGCATACCGAGTGCACTTCCCGGCGGCCACGTGGCGTGGCCGGCCGCAGCGGCCGGGGGCCTTGCACGGTGAGTAAACGCACCGTGCGAGGCGCCCCCGTCACAAGAAGTAAAGGGAAGCACCTCTTGGACAACTCTTCTGCCGCCTTGGCTTCTACTGTCGACCACTGCGTCTTGTCCCTTACCGTGCGGTTCTACCAAGGCCCATGCATTTCATTTTATCACAGCCGATATAGGTTGGCTCTGTGTGCCCGCTGTCTCGCACCCTCAGTGGTTGTGCTACCGCGTACCTCTCAGGTATCCTTTTCCCTCCTTCTAAGTCGAGCCCACCTAGTGCTCCCTAGCCACGCGTCCACACTATTACATTCTGGTTCATAGCTGCCCTGGCTATACTACATTTCGCCCCCGCAGTTACTCGCCATAAGCATTATTCAGACATCCACCTGTCTGCGCGAAAACAGGACATAGTCGACCCCTTTCTTCTGCGCGCGGACCACCTCACGTGAGAGCAACGGGCCCCAATCCAACGAAAGTGGCAGTTGCACCTTGGAGAATCCTTTCGCGTCCTCGAATCCCGCAGACCAGTCTCCAACACACATACACTACCACCAACAATGAACCATGCCAAAGATGTTTACCACTTTTCGAAACTGGCCCGCTTTTACTGAGAGTGAAAAGGCCCTCTGGATATCATAGTTAACAATGATGGCATTGTTGAAGACGAAAAGGATCGCGTCCTAGACAAAAGGCATGCAACTCGGCGCGTTTAGTATTTCATATACGTCTGTCGTGTTCGCAAAGAAAACGCAATTCGGATACAAAATTCCGCGCTCACGAATTTTCGCTGAAAAGATAATGAGTTCAAAACACAGCACAAAGCTCGAAGAGGACAGTTTCGTTCGAAACAGGGGCGAGTGTAACTTTGAGAAGCCATGAACTCTAGTGATTAAAGATAAAAGCGCATCACGCTACGTACAGTAAGAGTTGTCGCCGCACGTCACAAAGCGACAACGACAACTTTGCAATCTAAAAGCACGTCTCCGTGTGGCCACCAAGTCGCAGAAGTGCGTCGTGTGGCTGCAGTGCTTCAACCAAACGTCGCATAGTCCAATCGCACGATTACATTGTGTCATGCGATACGGACATTCAAGGAGATACACCAAAATCTAAGACGCTTAACGTCTAGTTTATTGAAACAGAGTAATACACAGCCAAACCCTTCTTTGACGAGAGCATGTGTCGGTTAACAGATGAGTTATATGCAATACACTCACTTGTGACACAGGGCTTATAGTTCACAATTTGAACTACCAACACGCCCCCCCCCCCGCACTGTACTGTTTTAAAGAACGAGAATTTCAGCTTACAGCTGCCAATTTTAACTACTGCTGTACACCTGCCCAATTTCTCAGGCTCTGGTTACTTCTTGCAATCGAAGCCATGGTCATGGAGTTTAGTTGGGCCCACAACCTGTTGGAAAACAGATGAGCTGTGTACGCCATACTCTCTCTTGTGACACAGAGCGTACAGTTTACAATTTGAACAATCAACAGCGTGGACCTAACCAGACTCATTCAAACTCTCATGTGTTACACACAGTGCAAGAATGAGGGAAGTCTAAGTCTAAAGTGGGGGATTTCTGTAAACTTTCTATAATATGCCAGACGATCAGGCATTTGAAAATGTAATTGGTTTTATGAATTAATTAATTATAATCGCTGGGCTGTTGATAAAATTGATGAATAAAAAAAAGCATAACATCATTAAAAACACCTATTAAATACAATTGTACGGCACGTTTATCAAATATGTATACCGCAAGGTTTTTATTTTGAAATAATATGTTTTTGCCTTGTGTTATGTCTTTTTTCCGAATATAATTTCGATATATACCTTAAATCATTCGAATAATAAAATATTTTCTAAGTATAGATTACAACTTTTACTTGGCGTGGAAATGAAAAGCTGTAGTCAACGGTAGACAAACATAGTAAGTTCTGATTTGCTATATTCTGGGTCGTAAGGCTTGTATTCAATGTCCATTATGTTTCTGAAAATATATATTGCCTATAACTGCGTTTAACTGCATCGAGATGAGGCTTTAGAAATAAGCTTTCTAATAAGATCCCACGATGCATTATGTACCACATACAAAGACACTCGTACGAACAATTTGTTATGTACTCGGGTCATTTTGTCTCAAAGCAGGATATAGAGCTTTCTAAAAGCAAGGGGCACCCATGCCGCTCGCGAAAATGAACAATGATGCTGACCATAGCCCTAGGGCTCCCTAAAACCCTTCGATGTGGCGTTTTAAAAAGATGGGATATTTCAAACTCGTGCATCATCATATTCATAAGACGTCGTCTTTCTTTCTCGATACTACATCCTGGCTTCCCTATGAAGAATAAATAACACAATACAGTTATCGGAACCTTATATTTAGGTCGTTGCTTTCATTTTCATACCTTTTGTTATGAATTTTTAGTGTAATGTAAACAAAACGTTCTAAATGTAGCCTATTAATGTCCAGAGTTCGTAATCACTTCAGCATGACAGTATGCAAGATTACTATCTTTGTAATATATGTTGCACTAAGGTTTCCATCATAAAATGATACGTTTATAGAAATCAAGAACGTTGCGATAAATCAGGCTTGAGAAATACTCTTGGTTTATGAAGTATAACAAGGTTTCTCGTTGGAAGCTTATAATAAACAAAGAAGATGCTGTACTGTGCTCTTACCACTGCGTTAAATGAAGGATGCGAAAATATTGTATTCTATGTTGAGTACAACTGTGATTTTGATGAGCAACAATGCTCTACATAGTGTTCTCATTCGCAAAAGAAGCGCAAACAGAAGTTCAATATACTTGAGTTGTATTAGAGCTTACATCTTGGTGTGGACTAGACTATTGACAAAAAGAAATACAAAGAAAGACTTCTTGGTCAGCATTACAGACTCAAAAAGGCTTTCAAATCCTTACACACAACTCTTTATGAAATATTACATATTCTTGACAGAAATATTGAATGGGTTCCCACCAAGAAGGAGCGGCCGTTTTTAGTCTACAGTGATGATATTTGTTTTGGTGAGTTGAAAATTATTTCCACTTAGTGTCATGCGTGTTTAGTTCACATAAAAGCCTTTGAAAATGAAAAAGATGTATTCGTTAGAATGATTTATGGCCATTACAAGCCATACTAAACAGGTTTTGATTAAAAATTGGATTGGAAATAGCGCGAAAGCTATGAATATTTTTAGTATGGGACATTATATAATCGGGATGCTAAAGCGTTGAAATAGGGTAATTTTGTACACAGAAGTAAAAATCAACTGCTGAAGAAGGCAAAATGAAGTATGATAGTGAAATGTCTTTTGACTTCGAAACTGTTTTCTTACTTGAATATTTTTGGGGACTATTTTCGGTATTCATGCAGTACTAAAAACGATGGTTTGTGTCATAATGCCTGGCATCCTATACTTTTGAAACATACTTTACTGTTGCAGTGCTGGATATAAGTTTTGTATCGAATACTTTGCAAACATTGTTTTTTCTGTTCTTATTTTAACCAGACCGAGATCCAGTATGGGTGTAGAGCGAATGCTTTATTAGAATTCAAAACTAAATCAGGTTTATTTACTACATGATTAAATTGCATGATTTTCGACGTCCATCTAATGCAATTTTGAGGCGTTTGTCTTTTCCATAACGGCTAGAAACAATAATGACTTCCAGCAGAACTGGTCTTACCAAACGGACATCGTTTGCAAGCCTTGAACGATTGCCAACCAAGCCCCATTCCAAAAGTACCTCCCGGACATTTTAGGCAAAACACAGATCGCATCCTTGAAGAATATGAGCCTGCACCACATTTCACACACTCTTGCCAACCTTTCTGACTGAACGTTCCTCTCGGACACGGTTTGCATGTAGACGCTGAAGACGAAGAAACAACCGTACTGAAAGTGCCAGCCGGACATGGTTTGCATTCTGTTGCTCCGAGAATGTCTGAATAGTATCCGGGCCCACACTTGGTGCACCCGTTTGAGCCTGATTGAGCAGTGTACCACCCCAACGGGCACTTGATGCACGCTTTGGGTGACACAGCCCCCATTGCTCTTCCATATGTGCCAACAGGGCACGATTGACACGAGTCCGAACCGACAAGGGCCGCGTAAGTCCCTGGAACACATGAGAAGCATGATTTTCCACCATTTGTATTCCAATTCCCCTTCGGACAAGGCCAACACTGTGAAACAGACACCGCTCCGACAATATGGCTATACGTTCCCGGCGGGCAGCTTTTGCATGTGTTTAGGCCTTTGTGATCGGCATAATAGCCAGCACGGCATTTGAAACATTGATTGCTTCCTGAGTTACTCCATGTTCCTCGCGGACACGGCCGGCATGAGTTCAGCGACTTTTGCCCAGTCCAATCGTTGAACGTACCGGCTGGACATGATGTGCAGGAAACGGCACCTGGTACTGCGGAGTAGTATCCTTGGAAGCACGGCGTGCATTTTGTTCCCCTCGAATAGGTTCCGGAAGGGCAAATTCCATGTGCTGCGACAAAAAACGCAGCGAGAAGGGGAAAAATATAGTTCATGTCGTGAGGACTTTTTCCTGTGCTTGGAACCCGCTGGTAGCGTGTTTGACAGCTTTGATCCGGGATGATCAGCAATGGAGCAAAGACAAGGCTGTGGTTAAGTAGCGAAGGTTTGAGGAGCAAAGAACAGGCACGCAGATTTACGGCACAAAAACTTAAGAGCACGGTTTACAGAATGCGTTGCTTCGATGTTGTCAGCCTTTTTCGGAATGTCTTGTTGTATCCTGGGTTCGCCACGTAGAAAGGTTCTTCCTGAATCAACAGCGAAATACCGGGGCAAAGACGAGGATATGAGAAGTCGATTGAAAACGTGGAATGCACTACGAAGCGACAATTTTAAAAATGGCGGGTTTTGTTCATCGAACCGAAAATAGAAACGCTGGTACAGCTGTACTTTTACGACAAGTATGTTCATCCCAAGCCGAGTGACCAGCTATTGCTCGAAGTTTTGCATATTGCGTACTTCAAGTTATCTGTCCATCGGCGGATCTGAGACAATAGCGCAATTACCGGATATGAAAAACTTCAACTGGTAACCAAATGGGTCGGCTTCAAATGGCCCTCATGGGTATCGCAGTCTAACCAACCCGTTATCATCACTTTTATGTTCAAAAACGCCCTTCTGTAACACAGATAGAGGTATTGGCATACACAAAACCTCAAAGACAGTGCTCAAGCCACCCTGTCGTCAAATACTGTCTCGAAAACAGTGTTCAAGCTACACTGTCTTCGGTTGTTGAATCAAATAAGATATTGTGAGTTTAACCAAGATTAGATACCCCAGCACATTTTCTACTATTAAGGACGTAGAATCTGCGTCCTCCTCCGAGAATCACCCAGACTCCTCAGCGTACTGCATCTTCCGCTCCGCAGTGTTACATTGGTCTCCTTGCGTTGCTAAGTTCTTTGTAGTTCGCTTTCTCCTAAATCTCCAGCGTAGCTACAGACGAATACGTCGTATAGATGTTGCGTGGATCTTTGCGTATATACAGTTGTTCAACTAGATACCAGTTGATAGTAGTTAGGTTGAGATATTGTGTTGTTATTTAATGAATATATGACTGGATATCAGCTATCTGTATCAGTACCCGTCTCTGATTCTTTGTACTAGTCTCTAAACATCTCCGGAGGGTTTGCGGATTATGCCACGTGATAGTTACTTGTCGTCATTACATGATTGGTACATGTAACTTTTGCGTGTTTGTTCTGTATAGACCAGTATCGCGTATCATTACCCGCCGAGAAAACCCTTCAAAATGAAGCGGAAATGCAATGGGCTACAATTTTAATTAATTTAGAGGCCGTGGCCTGACCGCCTTCAAAAACCCTTACCGTCACACTCTGACTTACGAGCAACGACGTTTGTTGACGCAGGGTATCCCATCTGTAACCTACGACTTAAAACACAAATATTTCTGAGTTTTATAAATAAATTAAAACCTACATCATGTCTGGTCATCGAGGCGACAAACCACCGGCATATCTCACGGACGACCTCATGAACCCCTAAACCACTGCTATCTGGTCATCGAGACGACAAACCGCTCCTAAACCCCTCCTCCTTAACCCCTAAACCGCTTACTACGTCTTCTGCTGGCCGAAAAACTCAACCCCTAACCCCTAAACCCCTAACGCTGTGAGCGCCTTATGAGGCATGTTTTGCCAATGCTATATGAAAACAACTAGGCAAAGCCTAGTTTTTTCGTGTGTATGGGAAGGTATTCTTTTTTCAAATAATGCAATTCTGCCATTCTTCTCGACCAGAAAACTTTCCCCTAACCCCTCAAATTTAAAGGTTTGCCAAAAACATTCATGAAACACCCAAAAACAGGGTTTTCGTGAAACCCCTACCAAATTTTCTCCGTTTCAACAACGTTGGGTAGCCGGAAGTCTGTAATTGCAAGTCAGAAAAATTGAAACTGACGTTGAAACTGACGTTGCTGAAAACCCGCCGGGAGGGTTCGCAACTCACAATAATCCACCATTATGTAATATCTATAAATAATCATTACACTTGTCACGCAAAGTGGTGCGCCCCATTCTGTTCCACGAAATTATCACGGGTAATTGTGTGCATCTGGTTTGACAATCTACCGTTTGCGTCAGTTTCTGCTTCTTAATTTTTTGTCCAAGGGATCGTTGAAGTGAACTGGCGAAGGAGGAGCTCCAAATGCCAAACACTCCGTGTCTCCAAGACCATAGCTAAAAGTGCCAGGAGGACACTTTTCACATTTTGTAGCCCCATCATGTCGGGTCACAAAGCCTCTCGGACACCATTTGCAAGGTGGTGATCCATTGCACCTTCTGCAGGCGTAATTGTCGACAAGTTCTTGATATGTCCAAACATGTCGATATGTACCCGCTGGACATAACACACATGTATTGTTTTCTTCTCTGCCGTGTGACTTCCCGAAGCTGCCTGCCGGACATACTGAGCATGTACCGTTTATTATGCCCACGTTCTGCGCAAGCTCTCCACCACATGTGCATTCAAAACGTAAATTACGCACTTGATTTTTCGGACAAACTGTACATCCATCAAAGCTATAGTTGTCGGAATACCGGGTGCACGGCGGACAGATATAACCTCCATGCTCATTTGCTGAACATTCATTGGGAATACAATTTGTTCTCTCGCCTTGGTAGATGGCAAGTTTAGTGTCCGTAGAACACCCTGTTTTTGGATTTCGACACTCGTACCTGTCTTCATACGTCACCATGTTACTTGGACAAGCCTCACAGCGAGTTCCTCCGATTGCACTGCCAAGGGCAATGGTCCCATTGGGACATTTGAGACATTCGGTTGAGTTTGATTTTGAACTGTAATACGATGAATCACAATACAAACAAATCCTCCCATATTCCGTGTCCTCGAAAGAAGTTCCTGGAGGGCAAGTCTGATTAACAAATGCAAATTGAAATTTAAAACGGTACGGTAGGCATTTTGATTGCTTCACTCCTGCTTTTACCACATCTGTACATGGAGCACACTTGAGGGGAAGCCCACCTATACTCCCTTCACCAGGAGGACAAGCCACACACCTTTGAAGTTTCAAATCATACCTTTCATCAATTTCGCATCGTTCACAGTCTCCAGAGGATGTTTGTATATATCCGTGTGGACAAGGTCCGTTCCGTCGTCGACAGAGTCGTCTTCCAAAAGTGAAGGAGGTTGTGTTCTCTGGACAGGTAAAGCATTCGGCTACAGTATAATATTCGTATAATATTCTACCAAATTCCCCCGGTTTGCATGGAATACATTTGGTTGAACCGAGATAATTTTCTCCCACATATCCTCGTGGACAAAGCTTACATGGAGATCCAGGTGTTTCACTATATTGTCCGTTTCTGCATTCGAAACACGCACTCCGCCCATCAGACGATGTTCCGGGTGGACACGCAACACACTGATGAATTGAAGATGAGCCAGGAGGAGCGGAAAAACCGGTAGGGCAACCTTTGCAAGCGATGAGATTCTCCTCGTCGGCGTATCCACCGTCGCAGGGTCTGCAACCGTTTTCATCGGTAACTTCATATTCTCGTCCAATAATCGTCCCTTTTGAACAAGACCCACATCCTACGGCGCCTGAATGTGAATAAGTTCCTTTTGAACATGGAATACAAGACGATGCCACGGAAACATTAGAATATGTGCCTTCGGGACAGGTAAGACATACTTCTTTGCTTTGAGCTCCGGAAACCGGATTGTATCTTCCTAGTCCACACGGTTTGCATTTTGTCGCATTCATTGCAAACTGATAGCTACCAGGAGGACATGGAGAGCAGTACGAAGTAGAGGCATTCCAAAAAAAACCCCTGGGACAACCGGCGCCCATTGCAACACTGGTCCAAAGCAGTAGAATAAAAATCCATGACATTGTTCGCTTTGGGAAAGCAAAACAAGATTGATATGATGAATTGAGATGAGTGAGAACATTTGTTGGTTCTAGTTGTGCAGGGTGCCAACTAAATCAAGAACGATGAGTCTGGAAAAGAATGACACGCTACAGCACGAATGTTACAGAAAAAATGCAACTTCGCCATGGATACATGTTTCAGTTTCAATCCACTGTGCCATGTATTCTACTCATTCTACAATAGGTAAAATAAACAATCTTGATTAACTGTTTTGCAAGAATTTGAATTTTTCAAGGCACAAATGGAATATTGTTTTGTTTTTATTGTTGTACGTAGATTGTAAGATGTAGCATTCGGGTCGAAAAGCAACGCGGCAATTATATATTTGTCTGAAGATCTAATGGTCTAGTGGATTGATCTCTTAGCCAGCACTGCCCGTTTTTCCACAGAGAATAAAAATGTTTCACTCGACATTGGGCTTGCAGCAAACGTGATTGGGATTATTTTCTCAAATTATATGCGGAAATTTTCATGAAACTGATAGCCACAGGATCAAAGTTCCTCAAGTCTATCAATCTCCTGCAGTGCTAAAAAAAGAGCAGACCTTCGATATCATATATGTTGAGTAAAGATATCAGATCGGTTTTCCGTGAGCTCAGCAGATGGACACAAACACAAACAATAGGTACAATTTGGAAAAGAAAATTATGGCTGGCAGCACTGCAATCGCAGATTTAAAAAAAAAAAAAACAAAAACAAGAGGGCTCTTCTGCCCTCGGTCAACTTTGTATGAACCACTCCCCACTCTGACGCACACATAATTTTATGATCAGGGGATGCGGTATCAGCAAGACCCGCCAAAACCACTTGACAAAGGGACGACAATGTAGAGCAGAAGCATCATCATACAAGATCTCTTGAAAATGCACTTCAAAAGTTGTCAGAAAAAAACCCCGCGTAAAACAAAATGCGCAATAATATAACGCTAATATGGAATAAATTGTGAGTGAAACTCTGAAGAATCTGGCTGATTCTGGTGAGAGAATAGCAATCTCTATGTTTATCTTAGTAGATCATGTGCTGCGATCGCTAGTTTAGCTGAAACCAACAAGGCCCTATTCGATTCAATACTCGATGATAGTACTGCATGAAGACTGTTTTTGAGACAGTACTGGTTGACAGTGAAGCCCGTAAACTGCCATAGAGGTCATAGGTGACCAAATGCCATTATCTGTCTTACAAGAAGTCTTGGTATAAAATATTCCAAAACTTCAATACTTTGGGCTTTTGTGGCACTGAATATAATATATCTGTACCTTTGCGAAGCGGAAGATGATTTTCGAAAATGAGTATCGCTGATTCTCGTGGAAGAACAGCAAATCTGCATCTTCAATAGTAGAGAGAGCGCTGCGATTGTTTGTGTAGGTTGCATTAACAGTAGAGTACCCTACTGGATAAAATACATGAAGACAGTGCAAGTCAGCCAACAGACTGTTTTGAGACCTTGCTTGACGTCAGCGTAGCTTGCAGATTGTCTCCAAGGAATCTTTCTGGCCCAACACATCTATCTCTGATATAATAATGATAAAAATGGATGGTGTAAAATTGAAAAAAGCGGGCAATTAGAAACCCGAAACAATCACCAAAAAAGAACACACTAAGATATTCATTTTGTTAGACGAATAAAAATTTTAGCTGCAGAGTCCAATGACACAGGCATAATGAGCAAGTTTCAAGTTCTAACGAATGCTTTTTGCCGAATCAGAAAAACGGCAAAAAACAGAATATCCAACAAAGTGAAGATTCAAATCTGTTGTATAATGAAAACCTACAGAACAATAAAAATGATGAAGAAATAGACTGTTGCCCTGAAATTGTGACCGAAACATAAACGAAATACTTTATTATCGGAATTGTTGAAAAATGCCATAGTGCAAAATGCAAAGATGATGGAAGTCTAAATTGAAGGAGATTGCTAAACTTTCCATAATCTGCAAGACTATTAGGCATTTTGAATTGTGTTGGCTTTATAAAGTTTCCATTTGTTTGGGTTTGTCCTGTACGTTTGTTTGAAAATTTTTTATCGCTGGTTTTTTAATAATTTGATGAATTAAGAATATCGAAACATCATTAAAAGCACTAACTTCAATACAAGTGTATGACGATTTATCATATATGTAAGGTATATCGTAAGTTCTGCATCTTGAAAATATTATTTTTGTGCTTTGTTCTATAATTTAATACGAAAATCAGTTCGACACATAACGTATATCTATGGAAGAATAAAAGAATGTTATAAATACAAATTGTAATTGTTGCTAGGCCCGAAAATTGCAAAACTACAGTCAGGAGGAGACAAATAAAGTAAGTTTTGTTTTGCAATATTCGGGCTCGTAAGGCTTTTATTAAATATGTATTATGCTTCTGAAAATTTTGTGGCCAGAACAGCGTTTATTGGCAATGAGAAATGGCTTGAGGGATAAGCTGTCTAATTAGGTCTCTCACGATGGGTTAAGCACCATTCTTACAGGTAATCGTACGACAAATGTTTTTTCGACTCATGCCAGTGTGCCGAGCAGAACACTGTTGCAGTGCTGGGTACAAATTTTGTATCGAGTACTTAACAAACACTTCTTTTTTGGTGTTCACATTTTAACGCGACCGAGATACAAGAACGGTGTAGAGCGAGTGGTTTAATAAACATCAAAACAATATCAGGGTCAATTACTTTATGATTCAGTTTCATGGTTTTCGACGTCCGTCTAATGCAGTTTTGAAGCGTTTCTCTTTTCCATACCGGCTATGAACAATAATGGCTTCCAGCAGAACTGGTCTTACCAAACGGACATTGTTTGCAAGGTTTCAAGATCCATTGTATACCACGCCCATTTCCAAAAGTACCCGCCGGACATTTGAGGCAAGAAGATTGCTCCCTTGACGAATATGAGCCTGCACCGCATTTTTCACACTCTTGCCACCCCTTTCTGCTGAACGTTCCTAGCGGACACGGTCCGCACAGCGACGCCGAGCGCGAAGAAACAACGGTGCTGAACGTGCCTGCCGGGCATGGTTTGCATCGTGTTGCTCCGCGGACGTCAGAGTAGTACCCGGGCGCACACGAGTTGCATGTCATTCCACCGCGCGAGCTCCACGAGCCCTTCGGGCAGGGGGCGCACTGCGAGGCGGACACGGCGCCGACGACGTGGCTGTACGTCCCCCGCGGGCAGCGGGTGCATCTGCTGCGCCCCGCGCGGTCGGCGTAGTAGCCGGCGGAGCACTTGAAGCACTGCTTGCTCCCCGACCTGCTCCACGTCCCCCGGGGGCACGGGCGGCAGGCGGTGCGCGACTCTTGGCCGGTCCGATCGTTGAACGTTCCGGCTGGACAGCGGATGCACGGGAGACCTGGGAATGGCGAGTAGTACCCCTGGAAGCACGGGATGCACTTGGCTCCCCTCGAATAGGTGCCGGAAGGGCAGAGGCCGTGCGCTGCGACGAAAATGGCAGCGAGAATGGGGAGGATGCGGCTCATGTCGGGCGGACTGTTTGATGCGCTTGCAACGCGCTGGAAGCGTGCTTGACAGCTTGGGTGCGCGGAGATCGGGGATGGAGCAAAAACGTGGCTGTGCTTAAGTACCAATTGGTTCGGGAGCAGAGAGCAGGCACGCAGATTTACGGCACCAAAGCTTGGAAGCACGGTTTACACAAAGCGAGAATGCGATATTTTGAGCCTTTTTCGGAACATTGTTGTCGTTGTTGTCGTGTGCTACATTGGCCAAGTGGAAGGGCGCGGGCAGCATCAACAAGGTAAGAGTGTGGCAATTACAGAGATGTGGCGAGTGGACTGAGAACGAGGAATGCCATGCGCAGCGACCATTTATACGACGGCAGGTGTCGTTGAATGAAGCGAAAATGCAAAACGCTGGTACAGTTGTACTGTTACGAAAGGTGAAGTGAGGCGCTTTTGCTGCAGGTTTGGCATATAACGTAACGTGCTTGCCGTGATGTGTGCATGTTCGGATGCGAGTCAAAAGCGCAAAGTTGCATCGGCGGCAAACACCTTATGTGCAAAACTTCAAGTGGCGCTGATGGGTATCGCAGGGCAACCCACGCGATATGATCCATTGTACGTTCCAAAGTACCCTTTTTGTTACACTGGTACAGGTCTTGGCGCACACAGAACCACAAACTAAGTGCACGAGCCACGCTATGGTCAAATACTGTCTCGAACACGGTGTTGAGGCTACACTGTCTTTGCGTGTTGAATCGCGCAACGCCTGATCTACTTCTAAACACATAAAGCGTGCTGCTTTCCTACCACGATCAGCACTCACTCGTCTTCGTACCCCATGTTCCGCTCTGCGGTGTCAATACCTTGTTCAGGCAAACACATCCTATCTTTTTAAATTTTACACTAGTGTACACACTTTTGTACTCCACAATTGGCCTCATACGAGACTAATATTGCTGCAGCTCCGGTATTGCAAAAAAAAGAAACTCACAAGAGTGCTTGAGCACGTGTTTACCAGCTGCTACCCACGTTGTTGTTCATCGGCACCACTCGAGATACGCACTTTCTCAACCCATGGTTCCATTTCATGTAGCTGGAACAATGCACACACCTTGCTTGTTTCCCTTCATTACCGATGATTCCTGTAAACGTACGCACCATCGCTTCCACACTCGTGTTAAGCATTAGACTGGACCGCAAATACATAAATTTGGACACTAACAGGCTATTGATACCGCTAGTTTTCATAAATCAATTTTTCTACATCGCCCGTTTCGGACAAACTCGGAAACACCTCCAAACTGGAGGTCGTGCGAGTTTACTGGTGAGGTCCGGCACTCTAGGTTTAGCTGAACGCTGATGAGCACCTCAAACCGGCACATCACTCGCCTGCTAGAATATTCGTCCCATTCGATCAATCTCTTATCTCCCGCTCTTTTTGCTCTGTGACCACCTCCAACCGAGCCCAATCTCCTCTTACTCGAACCCGATCTCCTTTACTACCCAACCGCAATCTGGGCACCGCCGGTCGACTACCTCCCATACTTCTCTAATCTTATGCCTCTATCGCCTGATCGCTCTCCAGTTTTTACTCTGTTCCCGGAACTCTATGCCCGCCCGCGGGATTCGTATGAATAGTGATGACGACTTGTTACATACTGGAACCACATGGATTGCAATTATTTCGTACGAGTTGACTCTCTTCACGGCGTATAGTTCAGTTTTGGAGCTAGTTTTGCTTCGGATTGATGATCTGCAGGAAGAATACAACGGGAACCACTCCGTAAATCCTTTGATAATAAATATAAGCGGTTTGGATAATGGTATTAACGCACACGTATCGCTCATTAAGGTCAATGCAGGATTCTTCCCGCGGGATTCGGAGACCTTATGTCAAGTTTTCTGTCCCGTTACTGCTTTGCATAGCCGACATACCTATGAAGTGTGTGCTAGTTCTGCTGGACGAATATGCACACTTTCTCTCCGCGAGGGAGTTCTGGCGACCATACTTTACCTCCGTGGTTGCAACAGCATTGGCACCGAGGCATTGTGCTGTACCCACAGCAAAACGTCTCTTCGAGACAGATGCATGTTCATCTGTAGCATTATTAACGAGGTCATGGCAGCACAGATTACGTGGCCTACCTTGGAGCCGAGGGCAGTAATGCGCAACAACAACTACTCCTTTTCAGGGTGATTGGGATGTTTTGGTGGTACACTCTGCAAAATATGGCGATCACAGAGCACTTCCCATCGTGCATATTTTTACGACCATAAGAAGATCTACTGGGTTAATAACGCTGTCGTAATTGATAACCACGGTCTGTTTCGGTTTGTTGTTACAGACTACGCGGGTTTTTTCAGAATATCTGCATTTTACGTGATACAGATTTAGCACGCAACTGGTAACAATACTTTGCTGCAGATCACAATTCGCCTTATCCTGTAGAGTATCTGCTCGGTGAACCTGGGTATTTGGACCAGACCACTTTATTTTGCGATGGATTGAGGCACGTGAGGCAGCTGGCGTAGATTCAGACCCAGTCATGCGAGTATTCAACAAACGGCATTTTGGATACCGGGTGAAAGTAGAGTGGGGAGTCGGTGGAATGAAAAAGCTTTTCAAGAGGTTTCTAGACATCTGTCCTAGCCAGTGGTTATCATTTGCTCTTATGTTCGAAAACGCAGCCATCATGATAAACATTTTGCATCGAAAACGATAGGACTTTAGTATAAGTCTGCACCAACTCAAATTGAATGACTGTGAGTGGAAGGGATAGAATTTTACGAGCGCTATCACCTTCTCTTTAAATTCTTCCTCTGTTATGACTTGTTGGTCGTGCGGTAGTATCAGACGCTTCATCTTTTCGTCCACTTCATCAATCTCGAGCGTCTTGATCTGAAGTTGACGAAGGTCCGGGTGGTTTTTGACGTCCTCTGCTTGCAGTTTAATATCCTCCAATACAGCGCGTGTCAAGTCAGAAACTTTCGTCTCAATCACTTCGCCCATACTTGAAACGGCATCGACCGCATTCTTCATCAATTCCCGTTTACTTTGACGTTACTTTTTGGTGTCTATGTCACCGGGAGGGTTCTTGCTCGCGCGTTTCTCGGTCTCTGCGCCGAAGTTGGAGACTAAAGAACCATTTGCAAGATATTCTCTAAACTCCGACATCTTTTTCTTGTTGAAAGTGTCAGTGTTCTTAAGACGTTGCATCAGACTACTGTTTTGTGGTACAAACTTTCGACAGGCTTCTGAATCAGCTGTGCCGGTAGGAACTGCTCCCAGAGTAGATCGTAGTGCATACTGCAATGTCTTCTCCTGTGGGAGATCCTTCTCATTGAACACCCCGCCCGTAGCCTCGCTTTGGGTCTTTATACCGTCCGAAAGTTTTTTGTAGACTGCTTTGCACACTATGGGCGGTATCTTTTGTCGGACAGCACGCTTTCTATTCTTGCAGTACGAAGCAAAATATTTACCATAGCTGCCTGCAAGAGATGCCGATACTTCAGCACCAACCATTACCCTTTCCTCCTATATATATTTGGCCAGGAAACCGACAGAGCCAGTAGTCTAACAGACTTTTGGATCTTTCTCCATAAGGAACGGGGCAACGGCATCTTTCTCTACAAGTAACTGCGCAACATTCCGGGCGATGCTCTGAGATGATTGCCTCACTTCCTCCAAAACAATGCTGGTATTGCGGTTCATGGACCTTCCAACGACATCTTTGTCATTTAGATAGACAGTACATCTTTGAAAACTCTCCGCCACCATCATACTCTGCGATTTCCCTTCCCTCCACAGTGGCCTTTACCACATTCTTGTGACTTTTAGTTTGTGGGTTTGGAATTTTGGGGGTGGCCTCAATAGCACGCCAAAATCGATCAATGTCATCGCACGCGTGTTCAACACGAAACACGAAGTATGCCACGAAAGAAGTTGTTCGGCGAGCAGCTGCAGTGCGGTAGAACAACGGCGAAGACAAATCCGACAGAGCATTCCTTTTCTGTTCATGTGTTCGAGACAGATACCAACCGCCCGTGACTGTTTGCGTATATACGTTACGAGTACGGCGTTTGCAGAGGCGGTAACGAATGTGGGTCGCTGTGGATGCAGTGTGTAAGGTATGCAGGGAGTTTGGATGCGCAGCGGCGCAGTGTGCGCCTTTGGGGACGAACAGGACGAGGCTTGGGTCCGGTAAGCTTGGCGATGGCAAAACGCGGGAGTGCTGCAGCCGAGGCGGAATAACGCTTACATGGAATATAATATGAAAAGACGAGGGTAGATCTGACGAGAGCGAGTTTTGACTTGTGGCCAGAAACGAGACGAGATTTTCGCGAGATTCTCTTCGTCGATTTGCAGCCAAGTCTATTGATTGCAATCTTATTTGTTTTTTATTGAAGTACATAAAACTGCTCAAGATTACCTGTTTTTGTACTGCTCTAAAACGTTTGAGAATTTTTGGCTGCCCTCATTGCATTCAGAATTGTTTCACGCTTTTTCTACAAATAACAGAACTTTATACAAACTGCTTGCTAGATGCTGCTTTCGCATCAGCCAAGAGCTCCACACGTAAACACACGGGCAAAGTGCGACATGTTGCACCACATGCAACTCGTTCCCCGCCCCGCAGCCCCTGCACGCGCACGCCTACGCGCACGCCGCAACCGCGCGCCTTCTTCCGCTCACCAGCGCTGCCACCGCCACACACTCGCGCGCATCGGCCCGGCGCCGCGGCAGCGCACGCGATGGCCGTCCCAGAATCCACTGCTAACCCTTATGCCGCAACTCTCACGTAGGCGCCAACCTGCGAGCGCGCTCTGCGCCATGAGCCCCCGCCAGTGCCTTACCTTGAGCGCGCGCCGCCGCCACCGCTCATCGCCGTCCACTGGCGCGCGCGCCACCGTTCCGCGCGCGTCGCGCCGCCGCCGCGCCCATCTTCGGCAGCCGGTGCATGCGGCGAAAGGAAGCCCGTCGGCACGCTGGGCGTTGCTGCACCGCTTCCGTTCGCGAATTACATACAACACACGGCGTACAGCGCTGCCACGCATGTCGCTGTGATTCAGCGCGAAGGCAGCGTGCTCTCACACGAACATCGCACCATCGCTCCCAAGTCCCCCATACATGGGCCGATCGCGTCGGCTTTCCAGCGTCACCGCGATGGGATCGCGGAGTACTTTTCTTCGGTTCGTCAAATTCTGAATGACCAGCATTTTTTTTGACGGTGCATTGCTCTGCAGTATTCTCTCCACTGTAAAATCCCGCGCGCATTCGTACGGCGATAGGGCATGCGACGACCGACAACACTTTGAAAGTTACGCCATTACGCCGTATGCTCTCAAACTATTGTGACCCCCGGCAAGCCTCTATATGAGTCCATCAAAGTGGCAGGGGGACGTACTCACCCTGTCGATTTGCCAGAGCAATCCGTTTAACCTCCACGTGCTGATACGGAATGATGTATCCCGTTCGGGAGCATGCTTTGCGTTCATAACGGATGCAGTTCTGTAATACGTCGACCCATATGACCGGAATAAGTATCGGAACTCCGCCAAGAGGATCGGTCGAGTCTAGCAAAGGACCTCCTGCCTTGCAATACGGAAGTTCCGCCACGTAAGGGTTTCCAATTCCGCAAGGAGGTCGCAATACCTAATCTCCCTGCGAGTGCGGTAAACCCCCATATCGAACTGAAAACAATCCGGAATCATCACCTCAAACGAGGCACGGCTCTGTCGTTGGTAGGCCAATCGCGCAAGAGCTGCGTATGCCGCAGCAGCGGATTCTCCCCCACTTTTTCGGACATGGTGCGTCCATACTGCGACGCGGGTCCTCTAATCCTAGGAAGCCCTCACGATAGCGTAGAGATCCCCCCGAAAAGACGCCAGCCCCGTCGACATAACGGAAATGAGTCAACCATCCCTCACTGCAGAGGGGTGAAATCACGGTGCGAACAGGAGAGGCAACGCTACATGTGGGATTAGCGGACTGCGTCCCACCAGGGTATCGTACGACGACCACGGTCGACTGTCGGCATCTTCATTGGCGGATGACCCGGCCCCGCAGGTAGCAGGAGGAGCAGCCGGGAGAGCCGGAACCGAGCGCAAACCTGTGGGTAGTTTGTTGGTGGCATCCGGCCCGCCGTTTCCCGACGAAGTCGGAGGGTTCGGAGGCGCTGCGCTCATGGTGCGATCAAGAGTTTGGAAATCCGGCGAAGCCGTCGAAGACGGAAGGAGTTGTTGCGATGAAGATGTGTCAACGCTTGTTGCGAGCGCTATCGACTCGCTGCCTTGATGTCCCTGCGAACCGGAGAAGGGCGGGCACTTATGCATCTTGCTTGCCTGCAGGACGCCCACCTTCGCTTGGTGCCCCTGGCTAAGGGGGAAGCTACGAAGTCCACGCCCGTATTTCCGGGTACTGCCGCGTATGAGCTCAGACTGTGGAATGTGCAGGAGAAAATTCATATGACTAAGTCCCGCGTAAGCGGTCGGCAGCATACGTCCTACACGTTTGGCACGTATAGTGCAATGGAAGAGACCCATAGTGGGTATGCATAGTAGAAGTAGTAGTAGATAGTGTGCACAAGGTGCTTCCCAAGTGGGCCACGTGTATGGTGTTGCACAGAATGTGTGCACTACCTACAGGGCCCCTTGATGGGTAGGTTATTCATTATTTTCGACACGTGGCTGCCGCCGCCGGAGGTGCACTTAGGCACCTCCGCGGTCGGCGACCTCCATCACCGTAAACGCGGAAGCACCCCCTAGAGTCTTGTTGCTTGTTCAAGTTCTAGTTCCCATAAGGGTCAGCCTTCAGTCACTAACGGTGATCCACGCCAGTCTCGTGGCCCGTTGATAGCGTCCATTGTGTGCTCCTTTGTCCGCGCTTGGGTGCTGCGCATCCTATCCCCCTATTTGGGCATTGTACGTATTCCCCTCACACGGGTGTACTTTACTGGTCTCCCGACTTAGAACAACTCTTTCGGGATCGTTCTTGATTAATCTACCGTTTCGACCCCTCTTGGGACTCGCTTTGCTCCGTTGAAATTGCCCCCTTCTACTCGGGATTTACGACCCCGTTTGGGAACCACTTAGGGCCGACTAAGCCGCATTTCTTCTCTCTACGTTATTACGAACTTGCCCTCAAGGGATTAGACTGCCGTAGGCCGGACAGAAACTTCTTTCGCCTACCGACATGACTACCCCCCCTGGAACCTCTCGGGGCCACTTTGAGTCAAAACAGACCCCTCGAGATAACCATGCTGTGGCCGCGGCATCGTCCTCCCATTCACGGGCCCAGAGTACTCGAAGTGCTTAAACAGGGATCCTACCCCCGGTGGAGGACCCGGAGCGCCCGCTCCGTCAGTCCTCCCCAACCGATCTTCGAAGCCGTCTCGAGGCTGTGCGTCAGCACGCCTCTTTGACCACACCCCCGCACCTGACCCATAGGGAATTGCCACCAGATGCCCGTCAGGAAACAGGACGGACCCCCATGGACAACTTTGAGCAACCAGTTACCCTCCCGGGTGGAGGCATCCCGCCAGACCCCGCTGGGCTGCTAGTGGCGCTCAGGCCAATCGTGGAGTTCTTAGTAACGGATGACGTCGAACGACGCATTCCCGAACGGGTCGACGCGGAAGTGAATTCTCGCATGGACTTGTTAGCCCACACTGTGGCGGCCAAGTTGACAGCCTCTGGAATTCTGGAAGTAGCAGTTGCCTCTCGTGTGCACACTGAGGTACAACGCCGCCTGCAGCTCGCTACAGAACGGGCCGAGCACAGTGAACATCGTGCATCGGTTGTGTCGGTTTAGCAACCGCCCACTATCCTTCCTGGGCCTGATGCAGATTCCAGACCCGAGATGGACCCCAATCATGGCAGATCCGACGTGGAAGCTCACCTCTTAGGGAAACAGAAGAGTACCGGTCGCGTGTCCCATACGGGTCGCGGCAAGAGGGGGCGCCAGAGCTCTCCGCGCCGACGCCAAAACCGGATGAAGGCCTCCTGCAAGGGAATAGGCTTTTCCGGCTCGGATGACTCCAGTTCGGACTCTGAGGAGCAGTTCGACTCGAGTGACGCCGAAGACTCTGACCCCGAGGTGCACGTTTCGCACTTACACCGCATTCGGCCCAACAACGGGGATTTTGCGAAAGTCCTAAGTTTCAAAAGCGACAGGCTGGCCAACAGAAGTAATCGCTATGACTCATCTGTAGCCAAACAGGTAGCTAAGCACACAAAGCGTATGCAGCAACAAATGACGTTTAAGTTCTCGTGCAAAGATCTAATCTTGGTACTGAGATTCCTTTCGCAGTTCAAAACTGCTTGTGACCAGAATGGTGTTAATGAGGGCGCAGCTCTCTGGCTGTTCCGGTTTTTCCTCGACGGGCCCGCAAGGGATACTGTCACTGCCAAGATCACTGGCGAATCTGGTGCAGTTGACGTCAGGAGCTCAGAGCTCTTACCCTCCTACCCAGAAGTGGTAAACTTCCTTCTTGAGGTGTACGCCACGGACGACGTCCTACCGGAGGCCTATCACGACATAATCACTCACCGCCAGAGCTCTACGCTGACGGACCGCGAATTCGCAGACCAATTATGGCAGAAGAACCTCTACTGTGGCAACATCTTTAATGACGCACGCCTCAAGGCCCTTTTCATCGAAGGGCTCCTTCCCGCAATAAGGGCTAGTGTGCGAAATCACTCTGCCACGCATCCCAAGATGGTTTTTCGCCAACTCGTCAACTATGCCGAGGGGCTTGGAGATACCCATCGGGTCGGTAAGAAGCTCTTCCGAACCCCGGACGCGGCGAGAACCGCTCGCACTCGCCAAGCCACATCGGGAGCCTCGCTATCGGCTATCGATGTCCACAGATACAAACGAACCCAACTGGAGCTTCCATTTCGAGGACAAAGATGCCATGGCATTAGCTATACAATCCCCGGCAACTCCGTCCGTCCCCAGTTTTCCCTCTACGGGCCCGTCCACGCCGTCAACTTTGGCACTCCAACGGGAATACCGCCCTCCAGCGCATTCCCAACGGGTTCAGACGGTGACACCACCACCACCACAGACACCGTCGTCATCCCATACGGCACCGACGTAGGCCATCAAGACGGCCCCCTGCCGCATTTGTTTATCCACGACACGACCCTGCTGTGAGTTGCTTCCGCCCAATACCGGGATGCACTGATTCAATTCAAAGAAACAAACTACGAGCAGCGCCTGGCCGAAGGATATTAAAAACCAAAACCTCGCAGCGGGCAAGCTCCGAATTGGGCTGGCCAACCCAGTAGGGAACAGCCCGCTCCGCGGCCTTCAACATCCCGGCAGAGTCCTTCTAGTCGATCTAAGCCGCAACTCGCCCGCAGCAGGTGAACCAAGTCCTAACGTTCGAGGAAGAACCACTGCCGGACGAGGACGCCCCGCAGGGAAACAAGCAGGAGGAGGCGTAAAGGCACCGCCCCCCTCCGGAGGTACAAGCCGCACCCCCATGGGACATTCGGAATCAAAACCACATCAGGATTCCGAAAACTCCCATGCCGGTGGTTCTCCCAAGCCAGCAGCTGACGCTGACCCCGTAGCGGGCGAGGTGTTTCTTATGACCCGGGACAACTACAAGGTCCAAATGGAAACTGGATTAATGCCCAGCACCACAAAGACCCTTCTGGGAATCCTGGATACTGGCGCCGGACCGAACATCATCCATGCCAAGCATCTTTCCACTTTGTACCATAAACACCTTCAAACGGGTCAGACACCACGGGTAATGAATACCTCGAGAGAACCCATGACACTATTGGGCTGCATTGTCCTTCACACCCGCATTGGGAATCTAAGAGCACGGATTCGGTTCTCAGTTGCCACCAATTTGGCTGCCGACGTTCCTCTGGGAATATCGTTCATTGACCGCCATGTACGTGCCATCTATCCTCGGGAGAGAAAAATCGCCCTACACGGGGTCCCAGATATCGCCATTGTCAGCTCCTCAAGAGGCCCCTTGGGTAATAAGGATACTGTCAAACAGATCCCAAGACAAACACAGTCCAACAAGATCCGTCTCGCACAGCCTCTCAAGATTCCTCCCATGACCCTACGGGAAGTCTTAGTCACTTGCGACACTGCCGGCCTAGTATTCCTGCTGAACCACAGGAAAACGGTTGTATGTAATCTCTCCCTCATGGCCACCGGGATAATGCACATAATCTCTAACCACCTTTTTAAGGTCCTGGGCAACAACGTCTCCTATATGGTAGTTCGAATGCCAATGCATATTGTCATCGGCCTCCCCCTTCCATCCCCACGGGTAATAGCAATTATACACGACCTACCCGAAGTGTCGGACGGTAGAGAAGGGAAGGGAAAGAATACCTCAGTTCTCAACGATGAAAATCATGTCCCGGAAGGGAACTGGCAAGAAATCGTCGACATTGGGGAGGAATACGTGAACCGACGTTCGGAAATCATAGAATTGCTGAAAGATTTCGAAGACATGTGGTCCGGATGTCTTGGCCATATCGCAGCCTCCCGACATCGGATAGACTCGGAGCCGGGTGCCAAACCCATCCATCAAGTTCTCTATAGGGCAGGACATAAGGCGCGGGACATATAACGCGCCGAGGTCCAACGTATGATGGACGCCGGCATAATCGAACCGTCTTTCGCTGAATGGGTCTCCCCGGTGGTGTTTGCCCAGAAGAATGACAGATCCTGGCGGTTTTGTATTGATTACCGCAAGCTAACTGCGGTCACCCGTAGGGATGCTTACCCCATCCCACGAATGGGTGAGTGCATAGACTCCCTTAGGGACGCACAAATCTTCACAACCCTCGATGCCAATTGGGGTTATTGGCAGGTAGAAGTGGCAGAAGAAGATCGCGACAAAACTACCTTTACATCGCACATGAGTCTCTACAAGTTCCTGCGGATGCCTTTTTGGTTGAAGAACGCACCAGCTACCTTTCAGAGGGCACTGGACATCATCCTGAATAAGGTCAAGTGGCAGTACGCCCTAGTCTACATGGACGATGTGATCATTTATTCCCGTACGATGGAAGAACATTTTAACCACGTACGGTGCATCCTGACCCTCTCCCTGGACGCGGGGATAACACTCAAGATCAAGAAGTGCTTCTTCTTTCAAGTCTCCGTGGACTACCTTGGACACGTAGTAAGGCCTGGGAGATTGCAGGTCTCACAAAGAGCTTGCGACGCAGTCTGCCAGGCCAAACCTCCCACAACGCAAACCGAGACTAGATCCTTTGTAGGTCTTGTAGTACAGTGGCTCCTACGGAAATAGGCTGGTTTGGCCTTAAGGTATAATACTTCTTAGGAGGGTTCGTAATTAATTGGCTGGACCACGTGGTGCATAATCTCGCCCGCGTGCGCTACAGTACCCTTGAGGTACGGTACAATTATTATTTATTTTAGGTAATTTAGGCAGGTAATTAGCACAGTAGCAAGACCTGCCGAGGCGGGCTCCCGGCTTGATATTTAAGCTGCCGGTTGAGCTCCACATCTGGGGAAGTAAAGACAAGCACACTCGAGCCTTCTTCTACTTTTCCGGTTGGAGTCTCTTGTCTATCTACGCAGGTTTCTAAGCCGCCGATCCCCAGGTCGCCTCATAGCAGCGCGTGTAGGAGCATTGTCCGCCCAGTGAACCTACCCCTCCGCTTGGTGTTTGCGGATCCCTTTCCGAATTCCCCCGGCTCGCGACAGCGGATACCGGAGACCATCTTTAGGAATACGCGCCTTTGGAGTCACCAAAAACTACTAACGGACGTTGTGCTTTACTACCTCGACAGGAGGGCTGACAGTACCACAGGTCTATGCAATGTCTTTAGACGTTTTTTGCCTAACTGTGCCAGCATAGCGGCCCCCCTAAACAGGAAGTTAGAAAAAGGACAGCCAGACCACTTTGGGGTTTTGAACGACGAAGAATATAAGGCCCTTCAAGACCTGCGAGACCTCTTCTTTTCTCCGCCTATACTCGCACTCCCCACACCGGGACGCCCGTACATGCTGGATACCGACGTCTGTGACAGCCAAGTTGGCTGCACTTTGTTACAGCAGCAAGCGGACGGCAAGGATTATAGACCCATTGGGTATTGGAGTCGTTCCTTGACGAAGGCCGAACGCAAGTACACCACCACGGAAAAAGAGTACCTCGCAGTTGTCTGGGCAATACTCCTACTCCGGCCATACTTGGAGGGCAAACGGTTCACGATAAGGACCGATCATCACTCATTGCGGTGGATCCTTAACCTTGCCGACTGCACGGGACGACTGGCTCGTTGGAGACTTCGACTCTCCGAGTTTGAATACGACGTGGTACACGGCGCTGGGGTGAAACACCAGGCGGCGAATGCGCTGTCCAGATTGGCCACAGATGGGTTCGACGAAACTCCTCTCGAGGATGATATCCCGTGCTTTGCTATGGAGCCCTCGGGAAGTGTGACTGCCTCGTGGCAACCCTCCAATATGGGGATACAGTTTACGAGAATGCCCTCGTAGATTGGGAAGACCCATTTGGGAGACTGCGCAGATAGCGCGCCTCATAAGGACCAAATACTGGCTGCAGAACCAGAACAAAAAGACGCCATGCCAATCACGGTCGACGAGTTCCTAGCCGAGCAGGCGAAGGACCCATGGGGCAAATCCATCGCGGAGCACGTGGGAAAGCCTGCGTCCCGTTTTGTGGATGACCACCATGGTTTCCTCTCTAGAACGTCACCGCTGGACGGGGAAGTGCAACGGGTAGTCCCTCCAACCCTCAGGGACCGAATTCTCTATCTTTCCCACTACTCGCGTCTTGCTTGGCACCCTGGTGGCCGACGCATGTACGCGACCATCAGAAGGGACTTCTACTGGCCCTTCATGGCCAACGACGTCTACCAGATCGTGAAAGATTGCCGCACCTGTGCCGCCACCCGTGGGACGCTCCATAAGCATCAGAAGCTGATGAAGTTGTTTCCGGCAGCGGGCCCGTTGGAGTTTGTCGCAATGGACATCCTCGGCCCACTGTCGAGGACCACACATGGGAGCCGGTTCATACTAGTCATCACCGACCGTTTCACCAAATTGGCTTGCGCTATTCCCTTACGGGCAACGCAGGCTGCAAACGTAGCCCTGGCCTTCTTGGAGAACTGGATATTCCCGTATGGGGCTCCTCAGTTTCTCGTGACCGATAGCGGACCACAGTTTGTGGCAAAGTTCTTCGAAGCCCTCTGCGGGGACCTGGGGATTCGCCACCATCTAACAACGGCCTATCATCCCCAAACTAACGAGCAGGCGGAACGCTTTAATCGTACTCTAATTGAGAGACTCAGGCACTACGTGTCCGATCACCGGACCGATTGGGACGAGCTCGTCCAGCCATTGGTGTTCGCGTACTATACCCAAGTCCATCGGACTACCGGGACGATACTTTTTGACTTGGTGCTAACGAAACACCCGCCTGGGATTGTTGTGAACGCCCCAACATCAGCGTTCTCCCCGTCTGGGCCTCTAAACCCCGACTCGGCCACGTCGAAACGCCTGACACGCGATCAAGTGCGGTTCTTGCTCTCAAAAGCAAAGACCAACATGGACGCTGCCCAAAGGCGCTACAAAGCGGACTTTGACTCCCAAGTATGGGCAACACCGACCTTCGCCCCGAAAGAATACGTCTTCCTAGATAGACCCCCAAGAAAGGCGACGGAGAGCGCCGGGGAGGATGGGATCGCGCGGAAGCTACTGCCACGCACAACTGGGCCTTTTAAGGTCGTGCGCGTAACGGATGGCACCGTCACTATTCTCGACGGTACCCTGCATGACGTCGTCTCCATTGAACGCGTCACGAAGGCTCCAAGAGAATCCAGAATATCGACGACGACGCCTAGTGCTGCCCAACCGGCGTCCAGCCCAAACGGGGACAGTGAAGCCTCCCCATCTGTAATTGCACCCCCCGTAGTGAAACAATCACGACAGAGGGCTCACACATACCCTAGGGGGCCTCTGGCGTCCTAAGAGCTCGCCCCGTTACCGCCGACCTCGGCCCCGTCCTGTCGGACCCTTCGCGGGAACTCTCGCGCCACCAAGACGCGGAAATGCCCCCAGAAGCCGTCGAAGACGTCGTAACGTCCCGCGAGTGGGTCATTGACAAAGTCGTCGGCGAAACGACCTCCGAGAACGGCACTCGCATCGCGAAAGTCCGGTGGTACGGCTTCCCCCTTTCGCAAGACACATGGGAGCCCCTTACGGCCATCCCCAACAATTTCGTTGCACGCTTCCGGTCGTGTCAACAAGCGCGCCAACAGCGTCTCACCCGTAAGAAACCGCTGCCGGTGTCGGAAAATCAGGCATAGTCCCCTCCTGGCCGTGGCGGCCACATAAATGTCCCCGAAGGGTCGAGAGCCTACATCGGCTCTAACGTAACCCGAAACCCGTACCGGTCTTCCCGCAACGCCCGGGAACGCCCTCGCACCCGCGGCGCAGCTCAGCGACCCCAGGAATCATTTATGGGTTACGGCACGTCATCGTGCGGCGCGTCGTCAACGTCCAGCCCGAGGGGACGCCACGTCAACACCGTCGCACACCGTCCTACAGCAGGGAAGGCACGCGCATTCAACAACAAAGTGCACGTGCACCACACGTGTGCGTATCCCGTTGGGTAGTCGCGTCGCGGCGCAGCATTGCACGTAGTGACGCCCCACGTGCAAACCTAAAATCCGAAGTATTTTTGACCGCCGCGGACACAAATCAGGGTATGCGAGGCGCTGAAACGCCCTCGTTTCGAAGCTATGGGCAAAACAAGTTTCCTGCGTTTTCAACCCTATACGGGCAGGTAATTTCTTGGCGACTTTATTTGATTCGCCTTGCTGGTAGCCGCATGCCGCTAACGCGCCGCGCGGCGCTTTCACGCATGACGATCATGCATCCACGTGCCATGGCACGCGCGTGCCACGCTGTGGACATTGCTGGACCCATTACGGGGCAACGTTGAGCTCAAGCTCGACCCGGAAGGACGTAAAGACGTGCCACGACACAGAAAGGGGGCATAACGATGAAAAGACGAAGCCCCATGGAGATTTTGTTTAATGGACCTCGAATGGCCGCAGCGACGCGCTAAGTCCCTAACGATGGGCATGACGGCAACGGTGCACGGCCGACGCTGACCCACAGTCGCGGTAGCACTTCCTGGCCGTCCGCAGCCCCATGGGACACCACAACAATCTGGATCTTTTCCCCCCCGTGTCACCCACAATGGGGCCGGAAGCCCCCTTCATTCCAAGAACATTTTTACGACGACGCATGGTAGAGGCGGGATCGGAATCGGCAACATCGAGTACATTTACGGAGTGCCCGTCGGTAGACGCCGCCTCTTGCGACACTCCAGCCACCTCCACGCCGGAGTCGTCGTTCTCCCCTTCGACACCCTCTGGGGCACTGGGTGCTCCAGCAGCATTCCCCTCGGGACCAATGACCCCCACAGCGGGCTGCTTGGGACTATTAACGCCCACGGGTAACACCTGAAAGCACCGGGCTTTGGCCGTGGCCCACCCAGTGGGATCGAAACGAGCATGGACAATGGTGTCCACGGTCACCGGAGCCAGGAGCTCGCCACCCTCCATCGGAGGCCCCTGAAGACGAACATAATTCAGCTCGATACCGTCCACTTGACTGGCCAGGCTCGAGAAAACCAGGCTGGCAGTCGCAGACATCCCAGTACCCGCAGTATGACGACCCGCTGCCCCGATCGAGCGCCGGACTCGGGAACGGAACCGAAGCAAGCCAATTGGGAATGGGCAGGTGCGCAACCTCGGGACGAGGTCGGATCTAAGAAGGGGAGTATGTAGTGCAATGGAAGAGACCCATAGTGGGTATGCATAGTAGAAGTAGTAGTAGATAGTGTGCACAAGGTGCTTCCCAAGTGGGCCACGTGTATGGTGTTGCACAGAATGTGTGCACTACCTGCAGGGCCCCTTGAAGGGTAGCTTATTCATTATTTTCGACACGTGGCTGCCGCCACCGGAGGTGCACTTAGGCACCTCCGCAGTCGGCGAGCTCCACCACCTTAAACCGGCAAGCACCCCCTAGAGTCTTGTTGCTTGTTCAAGTTCTAGTTCCCATAAGGGTCAGCCTTTAGTCACTACCGGTGCTCCACGCCTGTCTCGTGGCCCGTTGTTAGCGTCCATTGTGTGCTCCTTTGTCCCCGCTTGGATGCTGCGCATCCTATCCCCCTATTTGGGAATTGTACGTATTCCCCTCGCACGGGTGTACTTCAGCGCTTCCGCGCAGAGCGTTGTGGCGAACATGAGCACTCTACGAGAACGTCTGAAAGAGTATGACATGGTCTGCATATTCAATGTTGACGAAACTGGTCTTTTTTTATAAGTTCCTACCTTGTCAGACATATCTCGCTCCTGGTGAATGCCGAAGATCGGTTCGTGGTACGAAGGCAATGAAAGCAAAAGATCGCATCACAGCATACGTGTGCACCAATGCTGACGGTTCCGCAAAACTTCCGATGGCGGTTATTGGCACGGCCAAGAATCCAAGATACTTTCGCCTCGGGGTCCCTTCTGTACTGTATCCACATCAGAAAAACGCATGGTCGGACACTGTTACGTTTTGCAAATGGTTTCTTGATGTATTTCTACCGTTTGTGTGAAGGTTTCCGTCCCGGAAATGCGTGCTTCTAATGGACAACTGCAGCCCACATGGAGCGGATATCAAGGATATTAGACAACGAGTAGAATTGCTGACATTGCCTGTTGATAGTTCAAATGGTGAACTGTGCGCCCTGTGTCACAAGAGAGTATAGCGCAAATAGCTCATCTGTTTTCCAACAGGTTATGGGCCCAGCTAATCGCTAGGACCCTGGGTTCGACTCCCAGAAGTGACCTGAGCCTGAGAAATTGTACAGGTGTACAGCAGTAGTGAAGATTGGCTACTGTAAGCTCGAGGTCTCGTTCTGTAATAAAGTACAGGGCGAGGGGGCGTGTTGATAGTTCAAATGGTGAACTGTGCGCCCTGTGTCACAAGAGAGTATAGCGCATATAGCTCATCTGTTTTTTAACAGGTTATGGGCCCAGCTAAACGCTAGGACCCTGGGTTAAATTCCCAGATGTGACCTGAGCCTGAGAAATTGTACATGTGTACAACAGTAGTAAACATTGGCTACTGTAAGCTTGAGGTCTGGTTCTGTAAGAAAGTACAAGGCGAGGGGGCGTGTTGATAGTTCAAATGGTGAACTGTGCGCCCTGTGTCACAAGAGAGTATAGCGCAAATAGCTCATCTGTTTTCTAACATTGCCTCCCAACTGTACTTCAATACATCAACCAATGGATTTGGGAATTATTGCAGCATGTAAGACGAGGTATCGGTCACTCCTTCTTCGTAAGATTGTCTCAGGAATTGAGACTAGACAATCACGTCGTGAGTCTACAACTGCAAAGCGAGGAATGCGAGGCCTTGCAGACGGGTATGATCCACATATGTTAGACGTTTGTCGAATTGTTTCTAAGAGATGGGATCATGTTTCGTCTATGACAATTTCCAGATGCTGGAGAAAATCTTTTGCTCTCCCTGCGCATTATGCCGCAGAACTTTGGCAGTGTAACACAGGAGAGTTGGAAGAGGTCTGACCAGGCCCACGCTCTTCTCCAAGGTGGGTCTGGCTTTGTTTTATAGTAATTCTTAAAACTAGACGTTAAGCGTCTTACATTCTACTTTATCTACTTGTACGTTCGTAGCGCACGGCGCTCTGTCGTCTTGCGCTTGAACTGTTCGATGCCTGCTTGAAGTGCTTGAAGCACACGACGCAATGTTGCGCAGTGGCTTGAACCAAGCGTCGTGCTGACAAACTGCAATGTTCTTGTGCGCCGCGTCGCAGCGTGCAGGGACAAGGCTTGCAGTTTGAAGCACGACTCGCTTGAATCGCTAGCGTATAAGGCTGGGTTCGTTACACTTGCCTCCCTTTTGGACGAAACTGTCCTCAGTGAGGCTTCTGCTGCAGGTTAAATTCTGTGAATTTCGCGCAACAGTTCCTAAGCGCCACGCGTGGTAGCCAAATGGCATCGGATTTGCGATCGCCGCAGAACTGCGTGAGGTAGTAAACGCGCCGATTGGCGCGCCGTTTGTCCAGAATGCGTTCCACTTCCTGTTCGACTACGCCGTCATTATTGATAACGATATCAAGAGGGCCTGATGGCTCTCCGTAAAAGCGGCGCGGCTTCGATATGTGGTACACGTCGTGCGCGCGGCCCATAGTTGGCGGGAGCTCAAGGCGATACGTGACTGGCCCCAGTTTCTTGAGGACGCGAAAGGGTCCTATGAAGCGGGGCTGCCACTTTCGTGGGATTGTAGCTCGTCGCGCTGTCGTGAGGCGGTCGGCGCGCAGAAGGACGAGGTCGTCCTGTTCCAGGTGTAGTTCGGAGCGATGGCGGTCGGCGTAATGCTTCTGTCGGGTGACAGCGATGGCTAAGTTGTCGCGAGCCAGGGCTGTGAGCGCCTGGCGCCGAGAATCATAGTCGACTGCAGCCTGCGCTATAGTGTTGTCCAGAGCGCGGGTGGCCGGCGAGTGCGGGATGTAGCCAAGACTGACTTCAAAAGGGGAAAGACGGGTGCTGCCATGACGGGAGGAGTTGTATTCAAACTCCAGGGTTGGAAGGGCGAGGTGCCAATCGGCTGGCGCTGCTTGTATGGAGGAACGTAGCATCGCTGAGAGCGTCCGGATTAGATTTTCGGACTGTCCATCTGTCTGAGGGTGGTCAGCGGTCGAGATATTGTTCCGGATACGCAACAGCCGCGTAAAAGATCGCCAAAAGTGGGAAGCGACCTTGGGGTCGCGGTCTGAGATCATCGTGGTTGGTGTTCCATACTTGGAAAACAAGTGTGTGTCGAAGAGCCCAAAAGTCTCCTGTGCAGATGCGGCCTTTGAGGTTGGGATAAAAAGGGCTCGCTTTGAGAGTTTGTCCCCGATCACTAGAATGGCATCCTGACCGTTCCTGTTGCGGGGGAGCTCCGTGAGGAAATCGAAGGAGATGATGTCCCAACATCGTTGAGGGATCGGAAGTGGCTGTAGGCGTCCTGGCGGAGCCACGTTGGGTGTCTTGTTCACCTGACATGATCGGCATTTGCGCACGAAATTAAAGATATCCCGGTACATCTGGGGCCAATACGCGTGGCGCATAACTGTGCAATACGTCTTATCAGCTCCGAGATGCCCGAGTCCATGAAAGTGCTGCATTAGCTCCGTGCGTAATGGCCCTTCAGGGATGTACATGCGTGCTGGGAGAGTGCTAGTCCAGTAAATGACTCCCTCATTGAATTTGAAGTTGTTCGGTAGGTGTGGGGTGGATTGGTCGGGAGAAGTGTCGGAGTTGAGTAGTTTTGTAGCCAGAGCATCCGCAGCATACGCAGCCCGTACACAGTTCCGGAGGTCGTCGAACTGTGCCATGAGAGTGCACAGACGCGGGAGTTCGTGGTCAGGACGGCGGCTGAGGGCATCGGGGGCGACATTCTTGGTCCCAGCGACATGCTTAATGTCGAAAGAAAATTCCTGGATCTCGTCCAACCAGCGACACTGGCGACCGGACAGCTTGGGTTTTATCTGGAGGTACGTGATCGGATCATGATCCGTCAAGAGCGTGAAGTGCCGTCTGCGGAGATAAGGGCTCCACGTGCGGAGAGCAATCAGTGCAGCAAAGAGTTCCTGATCGGCGGTATCCCACCGGGTCTCAGTGGGTGAGAGGCAGTGGGATAAGAATGCGATGGGGTGCCCCGCCTGCGACAGCGTGGCACCGACGGCGAATTGGGAAGCGTCGGTAGCCAAATCAAACTCTTTCGAGGCGTCTGCGTGTGCCAGAACTGGCGCTGATGTCAAAGAGTCCTTAATGAAGGTGAAGGCATTGGCCTGCTCTGAGCCCCATTCGAAAACGCGTGAGCGCAGTAGATCCGAGATTGGGCACAGTATGTGTGCATAGCCTTTGACAAAAAGCCGATAAAAGTTGGCGAGGCCCAG
>JAHNZQ020000172.1:1657076-1687200 GCA_019155205.2 Gracilaria vermiculophylla | reverse complement strand
CGTCCTATCTTTTTTAATTTTTAAACTTGTGAACACACTTTTGTACTCCACAATTGGCCTCATACTTTACGACACCACTATGGCCGGAGCTCTTGTCCTGCAAGAAAACGAAACACACACACAAGAGAACTTGAGCACGTGTTTACCACGTGCTACCCACGTTGTTGTTGATCGGCATTAACCGAGACATGCACTTTCTCAACCCAATTCATGCAGCTGCAACAGCATGCACACACCGCGCTTGTTTCCCTTCATTTCGAATCATTCTCGTCAACGTACGCACTGTCGCTTCCACACTCGTGTTGAGCAAACGTTTGCAATCTTAATTTTGTGATATTACACAAAACTGTTCAAGTTTACCTCTTTTTGTGCTTCTTTTTAAAACTTTTGAGTATTTCTGGCTCTCATCTTTGCATTATGAACTGTGCCACCCTATTTCTACAAACCACAAAACTTTTATCCAAACTGTTTGCTAAACACGCCGTTCACATCACGCGCGAGCTCCGCACCGGAGCGCACGGCCGGGCGCCACATGTCGCGCCGCGTGCGCCTCGTTCGCCGCACCGCAGCCCCCCCCGCACGCCGACGCCCACGCGCGCGCGCGCGCGCCGCAACCGCGCGCTTCTCCTGCCCCCCGCCGCCGCCGCCCGTGCGCCCGCCGTCGCCGAAAGCCGCCGCCCTCTCCCTCCGCCGCAACGCCCCCGCCGCCGCCAACGCGCGCGCGCGCGCGCGCGCTCCGCGCCACGCGCGTGTCGCTGTAAGGCGGCGCCGAGGCAGCGTGCCCGCACCCGACAGGCGCGCACTCGCCCGCGAGGCACCCGTGCGTGTGCCGGTCGCGTGTGCTTTCCAGCCGCACCGCGTTGTGGGCGCGGAGAGCGATCGTCTTCGGCTCGTCGGGTGCCGAAGGCGCTGCGTTGTTTGAGATGGCGCATTGCTCTGCGGTACTCTGCGGCGGTCTCTCCTCCGGGAAACCCCCCCGCATGCGTAAAGCGACGCGGCTTGCGACGACGGACCATCCTTGGCAAGTCGCGCCCATGACGCCGTGTGCTCTCAAACTATTGTGCAAGGCTGCACAGGTACGACGCACTTGTGCTCTCTGGGACGCTTTCGGCAAGGCGGCTGTGGCATATACTGTATATACTTATCTTCTTGACGAGTGTTGGTGCCTGGTTGAAAACGCTCAGACGCCATGGTACTCTACTTGACACTGCATTGTAATGCTTCGTAGCGTAACTTATTGCCATTCATCACGACGCGCCGCGTTGCGCCTAGCCTCAACGTGTCACAAGCACACGCGCCCTCACGTGAGGAGAAATCGACCATCACGAAACGAGGCTGGGTCTTCTCTCTATTGGATACAGTGAGTTTCTGCGTTTTCTGTAAATGTGTATAATGTTTAAGGGTCGTGCGACGAACCGATGGTAGGCCAGTAGCCAAAAAGAACCTCATTTTGCTCAGCAATGCGGTGGGCCTCCCCTGCATGTGCGACGGCAAGCATAGCGTCTCAGGACGCGGCGCGAGGCTGAGCCGCCAGGGAAACGTAACAGTTCAACATGTACATTTAATGTGTCGGAAAGTTCATGACTTGCAATTTGGCCAGAAAAGGCCACCTCATTTCCGTCTCTCTGCAGTACTCCTGACGATGGGTGCGTCACATCAAAGCTGCGTGTCTTCTCTTTTTGAGTACAGAGAACAGACACAAAACAGACGTCGTAGTGTGTGAAGCACTGTAGCCCCACATGGTGCTGTTTTCGCGTATGTTTTTAATGTGTCGCGCGTCCCAAGCTCGCGTCCGCCGACGGCATGCGCGCCCGCCGAGCCAGCCGTATTTCGCCAAAGCACTCGGTCACACCGCGATTATTTCAAGCTCTGAGATCAACCAACGGCCATCCGTGCACTTGCTTTCCGACCCCATCGCTCGCTGCATGCGCCGACTTTACAACCGACTCATCTTGAACAACGCGGTTCAAAGCGCGCTTCTGAGCCGCGCGACAAGCAACAAGCTTGCGCCTCTGCTGGCCAGTCTCCGCGAAAAGCTCCACTGGCGCATCTCTGCGCGCAGCGAGCTCAGCAAGGCGACGCAGCTGTGCAGCACTTTCAGCGCAAACACTGCCTTTGGTCCTCGCTTGTGAAGCGCTCAGTGCACACACTCCGCGGTCAAATGACGCCCGTTCCATGTGTTATCCCTGTCTTATTTTGGCAAATTTTGGAACTCTGCGGTTTGATTTCCAAACCACAATCTGCTCTACCGCAAGTTCTCATATGATCTCTACGAAAGCAAACTCTATTGAAAGCTACATGTTTTTACTCTCTTGTGCTCCGGGTTCTGAAGGAAACGGGTCATACGTTTTCCCGGAAGAGCAGGTAGCTCTCTGCTCTTCTTTGCTAGAATCCCGTTTTGGACGGAAAAGGAGCCTCTAGACGCGTTTTATGAAATGACGTATTACATGTTGAACTGCGGCAAGCAGACCCGCCGCCACGTGGTAACAATTGGACCATTCCGAAACGATGCTTGCGTCTGCTGTTTGTTCCACAACATTACAGAGAGTTTCTGCGTTTTCTGTTAACGTGTACATCAAGTCGTGCAACGAGCCGATGGTACGCCAGTTGCAAAAAAAAGGCCTCATTTTGCCCAGCAATGCGGTGCACCTCTCCTGCATGTGCCACTGCACGCATAGCGTCTCGGCACGCAGCGCGAGCCTGAGCCACCACCGTCACGTAGGGAGTGTACCTTATTAAAGTAACTTATATTTATCTCCAACAACCTCGCCAATTGCACGCCAGGGATAGCAGGTCATTTAGGAATGACGAGGCAGGCGGAGAGGGGTGATATCAGTCGAAGACAGGCTGTGATAAAGACATGGCGTCAATTCAGGCGCAGTGTCAGCACGGCTTTGGAACGCTCTCGTGAGAAGCGGAGAAGTACACATTCGCCACGGGCGCCATCGCTCACCACCCGAATCACCGCCGCCAGCGGGGCGCTGATTCACCTGCGCCAACACCTTGTCAATCCTGCCTGCCCCCACCCATCAGCCACAACGCCCAACGCTGCAGCACTAAGTGCCCATTGCCCTCGCACACCATCTGTCAAGGATCCCAAGCGCCCATTTTTCAATGACTGCGGCACCCCCCATCGCGCCCCTTTCGTCTCTTCACCAACCGCTCGGCCCACCTCCTCCCAACCATGTCTGGCGAAACCCTCTCCAAACCGCGCACGCTCCGCATGCTTCGTGCCTCCCTCAACCCCGTCATTATCTTGCTCTCTGCAATTGTTGCCCTGTTGTTGCTGCTACTATTTCACCCCCCTTCTATCATCGAGCGCTCGGCCCAAGTGCAGCCTGACGCCCCGCAGCAATCGCAGCCCTCGCTCGCGGCGCCAGAGGCCGCGCCCCAGTCGCCCGTCTCCGACGACCTCACGCGCTCGCTGGCGCACACCAGGAGCGACTGGCAGCACGGCGAGGCGGCCGACGTGTGCAAGCCCATCTTCGAGAAGCTCGCGCGCAACGGCTTCCTGTGCGGGCTGCACGAGCGGCCGGGCAGCTGCACCAAGCCGGACGACTGGCGTTCGTACGCGGCGCGCGGCGTGTGGATGTTCTCGCAGTTCGCGCAGGACGTGTACGTGTTCGTGAAGCACTTCACGCGCCTGCGCCGCCGCGGCGTGTACCTGGACATCGCGTCCAACCAACCCGTGCGCCTGTCCAACACGTACTTCTTCGACCGCTGCCTGGGCTGGCGCGGCATCTGCGTCGAGGCCAACGAGCAGTACTACGAGCCCACGTTCCGCGAGCGCTCGTGCCAGCTCGTCCCCACGTGCGCCGGCAGCACGGACGGCGAGGTGGTGCAGTTCCGGCTGCGCGGAGAGATCGGTGGCGTTGTCGGCGACTCGTACAAGTTCGGCAACTCGTCCAAGGGCACCATTGTTGAGAAGAGGTGCACCACGGCGCAAACTGTGCTTGACCGCAATTCCATTTCGCACGTGGATTTCATGAGCCTCGATGTGGAAGGCCACGAGCTGCAGGTGCTGAAGGGCATCGATTTCGACCGCACGCGCATTGATGTGATTACGGTTGAGGTCACACCCAGTTTCAAGGATGTCAATGAGCTGCTTCTCTCACAGGGGTACGAGAGGCACATGGTTGGTGAGGAGAGCGAGAAGTCGGTGGTGGGCAAGACATTCATTGGACTTGATGCTATTTTTGTTCGCAAGGACGTACGCTTTGGACATCCAGTGTAAATACAACATTTGTCATTCGAATTGTAAAACTCTCCTCTTTGCGACACCTCGGAAGAAATTGTGCCGAGCGAAACGCTGGAGATACCAAGCCGTCGCTTGTTAATGATCTGGAAAAAATTCTGTTTATCTTCACATACGTGAATTAAGGTATATCTCAAAGATAGAAAGCGGGATGAATTATCAGGTTTAGTTTGCTCTGTTAAGCCTCGTGCAATAGACCTTCCATGGAGTTCCTTGTTAACTGCGCAGAAGATCGATACTCAACGAAGAAATTACAGCGTTGCAATATGTTTACAGATAACGACACACAATGCTGTAATTGTTGTTATTATAATTGATGGTGCTGCAAGCGCATCATCAGCATAAAATGGTTATTTTTACACATTCTCCAGGATAAATACAATAATGAAATGCTTCTTTGCAGTTGTAAAGTATATAAACTACACTGGAACTTGTCTTTCAATAAATTAAAATGTTTTTCATGTAATAATTCTGGATCATGGGCAACGAACATTTGGTTTACATTAAGATGTCTCAAAAGCTTTCAAACCTTTGTCAATCATTGTTGTACAACATGCGATGCGATCCAGAAGAGTAATACATCCCACTAGCTAGCAAGCCAAGCCTGCACAATTTCGCCTGAAATAAAAAACTTTCCACGTAAAACGCTCAACACTGCGCTACAAAAAATATTGGATATTCTGACCTTAAGTTTCAATTCTTTAAACTCTCCACGTATCGAACTTTTTGTAGATTACAGACAAACGTCGACGTGGTTCTAAATGTTGTAATAAAATCAAATTTAGCTAAGCGCAAATATTTAAAAATATATATAATCATTTCAGAAAAGAACTCATGGTAATGAAATTGCACTTATTTTCAATGTAAGCAAAAGTACAATTGACAAGAATTTAGAACAAACTTCTTTTTCAAAATTACGATATGTACGTCATTAATTCAAGTGCTTCATATTGACATCAATCGTTAAAAAAGTGAAGGTGAAGAAGACAAAGACAACAAAGTATGCATTCACGGATCCTCAAAAATATGGAAATGAAATGCAAACTCCAAAGTTTGCTGATAACAAATAAAATTGTTTGGGAAAACACGTTTTAAATGTTAATCTGAGAACATTAGTTTTATTTCGCTTCCGGTCTTGAAGAATAAACATGATATATGAATCATTTTACTATTTAGAATTTTGAGAACGTGCTTCCTTTCTATCTACATTTATTTATGACATAATAGATAAAAAAAAAAGAGAACTAGAACACAAGTTTTACACTAGCTTAATTTCAAAAGAAAATTCAGATTATTTAGTGAGAATTTCAAAAACATAATCACATCAAATGTAGAATGGGAATTGACTAACGTGATTTGGCACAAAAGCCTTTGAAAATAAAAAAGTCGCAAAGATGAAATACTGGGCGAAAGAAGTTGTTTTAATAATAAATATGAAAAACATTATAGTAAAATTTTATATCCAGCTTACCAATTGTCTTTGTGTTTAATAGCAGTTCGTTGATGTTTTGCAAATGCTGAATTATTTAAATTTAAATATCGCAGTAATGTTTGGACAACAAATTGTTCGTTCAAACGAGTACGTTAGCTATTCTAGATGAGTATGAATGTAACACATATAGAAGTATCTAAATACACAAAAGCAGAAAGAGAGTACACAAGCCACACTGTCGATAAGTAATGTCTCGAACACAGTCTTCAAGCTGCAGTGTATTTGAATATTGAATGGAATAATGTATTGTCAGTTTGAGCTAGAGAAGCAATCGCAGCGCGTATTGTACTATTTAGGGCTTCTGAGTCTGCTGTCTTTCTACGAGTGTCAGCCAGACTTCTCTTCATATCGCATCTTCCTCTCCGCAGCGTAAAATTCCTTGTGTTGAGTAAGGATTTCTATATGTGTATCTGAGGCTGCAAGAATCGTCTCTTATTTTTTTATCGTAAAAGGGTAAACAAAGAAATAGTTACCATGGTACATTTATAGTGAGGATGGATTTATTTATACAAAAAAAGTTTTTCTTTTATCTCATATTCTTTTGATAGTGTAATTCTAAGCGGCTTGTAAGAAGAGTTTGTATACAAATTAAGTCAAAGTTTGAAAAATGTAGAGTGTTTTCGTGTGGGTTCATGCTGCCTGGAAGAGCACTGTAAGGTGCTGCCTCATAGGAAAAGAACAGACAGGGATCTTGATCTCGAGGATATCTTGAGGAACTAACAGTGAAGTGTGACAAATATTACATTTCTCTATATTGCCGAATGTCTCATGGAATTTAGTCCATATATGTAGAAATATCAGTTCCTTTATCAAGAGAACAAGTATTATTTTTTTTGACAGTTGTTCTGCAAATGCCTTTTCAAGTTCTCTCTTCGTGAGAAAGCAGCTCCACAATACCCACATGCGATCTTAGACTTGCTCGATTCATGTGTAGTCATGTGCGCCTGTAAATTGCTTGCCCCTGTAAACTTCGAACCGCACTGCTCACAACTTAACTTGAGTCTCTTTGGATCATGCGTGGACATGTGGCGCTTTAGATTCCAGATTTTTTGAAACTTTCTATGACATATATCACATTTAAATTTGAGTGCCTCGTCGGGTTTGTGTTTCTCTAGATGCCTTTTCATCATGGGACTTTTGAAGGTTCGGAAATTGCACGGTTCACAAGTGTAAAGTCTACAATGTTTTGTGTGCTGGTCGAATCGGTAGTAAATGATCTCTTCTCCACACGTATTGCATTTTATCTTTGATGTGTGACCACTTTGGTCACTGGACTCTCTGTTGGGTGGCGCAAGAGAGGGTCCACGAGGGATATCTATTTGTTGTGTAGGAACCATGGAGCTGGGACCCGCGTCGGACCTGCTGACAACTGCAGAAAGTTCCAAAGATTCAGAATCCGTCGGATAGCGCGGTGGTTTCCTTGCACGCTGACGCATGATGCTCTTTCTGGCCTTTGGGAGTGGAAGTCGAGAATCGAAGGTGCCAGAACCGGAATGATTTTCTGTTTGCCTTTGACCGTTGCGGATCGGTGTCTCCTTTTGTGATGGTTGAGAATTATCCTTCTCGATGAAAACGTCATTGATTGGCAGTTGCTGGCGGTGATTCCGGGATGAACTCGTCCTTTGGTCTCTATACTCCGGCAAACTTAATTCTCCAAAAATTTCTTGCATACTAGGGAGTCGTTCGTCTGAGTGACGAGTGCTCTCGGAGAGACGAGAATGATGGCTGAAGAGAGAAAAAGCAGCTGGTAAGGGATGATTGAGATCAGTGTGATGAAGGTTCGGCGGAATGGTGCTGAGAAGCTCGCTCATTGAAGGAAGGCGGTCGACAATGGCAGCAGAAGGGGTTCTACCACCGCTCTGACTGGAATGATCACATTCTCCCCTCTTTCCAGCCGGATCCATGTTTTCGCGATCCATTGCAATCTAATTTTAAATTTCAAGCAGGTGCTGGACGACCTGTAGCAAATATTAAGTTGCAGTGAGGTGAAGGGCAAAGATCAGAGAGAGCCGACGTATTTGAATATCGTACTAATACAGGCGATGGACAGAATCTCAAGTGTAGGGCAGCAGAGCTTTGATGATAAAAAGAAATTTATGAAAACTTGCTCGGCTAATGATCTTATTCTCTAATTTAGAATGATCAGTTTGTTTATTTATTATTGCAATACTTATGATCATCGTTTTGAAATCGTAAGATAAAAAAACAATTTCTGCCATTGCAATCCAATTCATTCAAAGATTCTTAACCCGTCTGCGACTCATGTCAAGAAAATGAAGAGGGTCTTGCTCATAATAGACACAAATGTTATGAAAATGACTTCAAAAAAGTATCACGCTCTTTAGAATCCAGAAATGGTGCTTGCAACCTAGAATATCCAAACAACTTTAAATCACATTAATGGAGAAAATTGGTCATCTCCTGGAATCAGAACAGTATTCACTGCAACCTAAAAATACAAAGTTTGGGAGAGCAAACGCATTCCTTTATTTCGAATACAAAGTTCGACATTTCTATTTTCATAAAACAAATTTTTTATATACTTCAGGTTCTACCCATAATCAAAATTTTAAAGCGTCACAATGTGCGTATCGTTTGTGAACTTTAGATATGGAGTTACTTATTGTTTCTGTCCCATCAGGGAAAAAGTGCCGTAATAAATGCTATTTTTTTCGACCATGTAATTTCCAGAACAAAGTATTGCTTTTGCTTTGCTCAAGCTTCGGAGCACTAGCACGCCGTGGCTCTTGCTATCTCAATGTAATGATGAAGGCGACAGCAATAAGAAAACACGCACAACGTAGATACATTTCTCGCTTAATCAGAACAAAGTTACGTAGAAATTATGTAGGGCTCGTGGTGGCTTTTCAGAGCTTTTGCGTTCGAAATCAACACCTTGAACTGCAATATCAGAGACGCACAAAATCGGTTTATCGTTGTGCTTCAAGAGAAGTTCAGCTCAACATTTAAAATATTGGCATGTTGATGCCATTAATTGGCGTTCCCTGAAGTCACAATATGGAAAACTTTCTCTGTAGTTTTCTGATATTGCGATTTCATAGGTCGATCTGAAGAAAAAAAAAAACATTAAAAACCCACCCTTGTCTCTCTGTCTCATGGATGATACTTAAGGTTAGCGACACACAGAAAAGAAAGCATCAGCACCAACGTGCAAGAGCTTCAAATGGTGAAGATAGGAAAGGAGATGTTCAGTTTTGGAGGGGTCAACGAGAGAGCGTTCAAGTTGAAGTGATTTTTTGCTCGATGGGGTCTACCCGTGGAGCAAATCCGAAGTAAAACCTCACGAGCTTTTCGTACACAGTGCGGCCTTATGCTTTTGATGTTGATCTTTGCGCCTTTAAAAGACTCTCAAAATTAATATTCCAAAACAACCTAGCTTTGTTTCTTGTTTCTTTTGCAAAAGAGTTTCTGATTTTTATTTTACAATGAATCTGAGGAGAGCTATTTTTATGAATTGATTTTCACATGAGACGCAGTGAACGCAGTCTTCCACAGATGACACCAGTGTAGACAAAACGGAAGGAGTTTTATCGCCATAAGCTAGGGCCGAATGCTTCCGAAGGCGTTGTCTTTACACCAATCCCGTCGCGAAGCGATGTTTCTTTTCAAGACTTTACAACCTACAGACTCAATGTCCCCGAAGAAGGTTGCATAACTTATTTTCCATATGTCTCATGAACTTTCCGCGAAAAGGGAGAAGGCAGTGAAAAATGAAAACCTATGTTTGAAGAAAATTACACTTCACGGATTCTAAATCACCAGTTACTTTACATTCTTAAAAACAGATTTCATTAAGGTATGTTGAACTTTTTATATTCCCGCAAATGGTTTCGATTTTCGTGCTTTATGTGACATTGTATGTGAATTTTCTTGCAAGCGAACTCCATCAGAACAATAGTGCCTTCCGCACAAAGATACTCTTTTCGACAACACTACCTCTCCAAGTACTTTACACACTACTTTTGTCTAGGGAGAACCGCTTTGATTTTTGGTTTTGGCAAGCGTGTGCTTCACCGTGAAGAGCAATCTTCTTGAAACTATTAAAAGGTGGATTCGAATTAAAACTAAATGATATACTTTTATTAATTACGAATTCTTACACATCTGAAATTGTGCAATGAAATACAAATGAAGAAAAACAAAAAGGTGGTTTCTTGGCTGTTTCATCATGTATTGTTTGTTTACCTTCTCACGGCATTAAAGATGTAAGCAAGAACTGTCAGCACGTCCATTTTCATAAATTGCACTTCAACAATGCCTTCTATATTTGCTGTGGATTGAATTTGTTTGGTGTGTCATATTTCTGTGTATTGAATTAAAAGATAAGGCTCCTGGCGACAGGAAAGTATAAGTTAATCAGCATTATTTTTCATATTTTGCTCTGCGACTTCCAAAGTAGCAATGCATAGATATTCAAGCTTGGCATTATAAAACTATAAATCTCTTCGATTAAAGCTCTTCCGTAGCTTCGAGTATCTATGCGCAAGGACGGCCAGAAGCTTTCCATAGCCACTTTAAATCTATTACACACTTCATCTCAACAATAGTCATGAATACTGAACACTACAGAGACAGTAGCCAAAGCCGCCGTAAACTCGATACTGCTCACGAAGCACGCGCGAGTCATATATCAGAAGCTCAACCGTCAAGCACTCATGCACTACTTCAATCTGAAACTCACCCTAATCCTTCCGCAATCCAATCTTACCGTACGCATCCCAAAACCAAAAAGAGTATTGAGCGGTTGCGGGCTAACAAGGGAGTTTCTACTGCAAGATCACCGATTCCTTTGCCTACACCACTCCCATTTCTTACGTCAGGAGCTGGCCCGTGCAACATAGAATCCTTGAAAGAAGCTATGGCTATTTCTGGGCTTCTTGAGTTGCAGTCTGTCGAAAGATTAGTCCAACATAAGAACTTTGATACGAAGAAAACTTGCAATATTTGTGGACGTAAGTTCTTTCCACGTCGATTCAAATATCATAGAAGTATTTGTCGCTTGTATTCTTGTGAAAAATGTGACTTCAAAACTTACAAACGTTTCCTGTTCAATAGACATCAACTCAAGCATCAACCATACCTATCATGGAACTACGAATGTGGTATATGTCACAAAAGGTTCTTTAGAAGTGACATTCTAACAACACATGTTGCCACTCACGATCCAAATAGACCTTCGTATGAGTGCAAAGCATGTGGTACTTTGTTTACACAAGAAAGACACATGCAGACGCATTTGTCCCTTCATAATTTGAAAGGGTTCGTCTGCACTTGTTGTGGATCTAAATTCTTGACAGAATCCAATATCCAAAAGCATCAAAGAGAGAACTGCCGTAGAATATTTTCCTAGTTCACGCTACGTGTCAAGAGTCCTGAATAATATATGTAAAACCATGTTTCGTGAGACTTAGAGAGATGGTGCGCTCGAAAAACAGACTATAACATAAGAATCACCCATTGTATGTTATGTTTCCGATATGGTTGAGCAAATCTCGTGCATCATATTTCTAAAGCCAACCCATCCAAGTTTGAGATGATTCTGTCTTTATATTGTTACTAGGCAAAAGAAACTCGCTCGGAAAGGTTTTAGGATTGTGGACGTTAAGCTTTTAAAAAAAACACTATTGAAAATCAGAGTGGCGTCTGGAGACTCTAAAAGGTGTGTGTTGTTTTCCGAGGTAAGTAGTGAAGCTCTGACAGGAATAATTCGAAAAAACGCAGGTAATGTCCTTCTCATAGCGCAATTTTCAATGTTCCAGGAAAAAAGAAAATTCGCAAGCAGTCAAATTCGAATATTGTTTTCGATCTCCGAGCAATAGTGCAAAAGGTATAAGGAAAAACGTAAAACTAGAAGAATCAATTCCAAATTAAATGGTATGATGGTGATATGCTGCCATATCAAATAATGTTGAACTTGATACTATCAATTTCTTTAACCCAGCATTTACTTTACAGAGAGAAAGTTTTATATCTGAATGTGAATTTAATCTAAAAAACTGTGAAAAAACAATAAGACAAAATTACTCTGCATGTAAATAATCTACTAAACAAGTTTCTGGATCAATAGATTATTGTAGTCCATGAAAGATATAAAAGTATGGCTAAAAATGTCTAAATCTTTCATCTAAAGTAAAACCCTAGACATGGACCATTCACAAGAAAACGAATAAAGCAAGATATTCTATGACCATGCTAAATGCGATAATGGTTTTGTCGGTTTCGCATCAGTTTAGTCTACTACTTCAAGCCCTTCTGATTTAGGCAAAGCAGAATGCCTTCTTAGAAAAAACTGATGAGCATTATATAGTATGTTATTAAGCTTTACAGTTAAAATTATCAAACCCCCAGTTCTATCCCACGACCGTTTGATGAAAAACCGTAGGAACTCACCGTTTTAGTTTTTACAGGTACTTATCGCACCCATGACTGTGAAAAATTTGTAATCGTTAGTAGTCTTCTTGTTAATGGAATTAAAAGAATAACGCTCATGTGGTGTCATGGATACCACACAAGGCCAAGCGCTATATCAAAGGCGTACTTTCAACAAAATAACTCGCTGCTGCTGGAGTTACTGATAAGAGAAATACAGTTGTCGAGGGTACGGTAAAATATTATTAGAACCGCTTGGGCTCAATGAGTATGTTCCAGTACATCCTCTAATCCACGACTCCCTGTTGACCTGTGTAAATTAAAGAAAACTACTCTCACAGATTCGAGAGGACTGACGGCCTCCTGATGAGGCTAAGTCCAAACGGAACTGCCAAATCTACCACGTATCTGTCGTAGCTTCAAACGTATACGCCCATGAAGGCGTTGCGTGGGTCTTGCGACGGATAGTCTGTAGTTGCAAAATATGCGCGGTCTCCCGATAAGATAGCGTTGAGTTTATATGTTGTTTATTGTTGTTAGAGAAGTTGGCAACGTTCTTGCCGGCCTTCTCTTTTCATACTGCTCTAAAACTCTGAACCTCCTACAACTAAATATCTATTACTTGTTTGGATATTATCCATGCACATAATCCGTGACGAGAATTACTCGCTACTAGAATTGACAGATTCCGTGGCTAGCGCAGTTATTGCGTGTTGAGTGCATCTGCATACACGCAACTGTATGTAACACATGAATACCATACGCCGTTTTTGTGTACTGTATTGTAGCCATGACCCCGATGGGGTTCGTACAGATTTGTACACTATGTGTTGTAGCTCTGCACGATTATTCCACAGTCCAGGATTTTTCTATTCTAGGAACAAATTGTGCGATTCGCAGTGTTGTGGCTAGCAGTTGGAGCCGTGTTTCATTCCCTCAACCCATCCGTTTGGTTTGAGGTGTAATCTGTTAGATCTAATCAATTTCCATAAAGCATGGCTGTCATTAGTAAGACCTTTTGTTAATCCATTTGCTACGTTTTGGTCACCTGGAAGACATGCTAAATACCGCAGTTCTCCACTTTCGTGGCTTTCCTTTAGTGCACTTACATCTATTTGTAGCCGCTTTTCAAGGTTTGGTCCATGTTTTGCAACTACATTAAATACTGCTCGTGAATCAACATAGCCATCGACAAGAATAGTGCGTGCAATAATTTCTTCTAGCATATACTTCGCAACATATGCTTAATCAAAACCATACATCAGACCGTGTATCTCGGCTGCCATCACTGAGCGTGTGACGCGTTTACATCTTGAGCTTCCGTAATGAATGATATTTGCGTCCTTGTTATCATCAGTTGGAAGAAGTACAAAGCCCATCTGCAACTTCAATTTTTCTGTGTTGGCGAATGCAGCGTCGGTAAGGAGAGCCAATCTTGTGGTTTCCAAGTCTAGTGGTACATACTTCAATCCCACATCCGCTGTCTCATTGTGGTACTGTCAGCCCTCCTCTCGAGGTAGTAAAGCTCAACGTCCGTTAGGAGTTTTTGTTGACTCCAAAGGTGCGTGTTCCTAAAGGTGGTCTCCGATATCCGCTGTCGCGAGCCGGGGGAGTTCTGAAAGGGGATCCGCAAACACCAAGCGGAGGGGGAGGTTCACTGGGCGGACAATGCTCCTACAGGCGCTGCTACGATGCGACCTGGGGATCGGTGGCTTAGAAACCTGAGGTTGATCGACGAGAGTCTCCAACTGGAAAAGTAGATGAAGACTCAAGGGTGCTTGTCTTTACTTCCCAAGATGTGGAGCCCGACCGGGAGATTAAGTATCAAGCCGAGAGCCCGCCTTGGCAGGTCTCACTACTACAGTATTTACCTGCATAAATTAACTAAAATGAATAATAATGTTTCCGTCCATTAAGGATACTGTAGCGCACGCGGACGGAGTTATGTACCAAGTGGTCCAGCTAAAGAAATACGAGCCCTCCTTAAGAATATTATGCCACAAGGCCACACCATCGTTTTTCCCTTAGCAGCCACTGTACTACATACCCCCTTTCCTAAATTGCATTTCGTCCTCGAGGTGCATCTTCCGATTCCTTGATCTGCGGTGTGGCTCGTATCGGTGTTGCTGCAAGCACGGCCTCTGGCGATCGATACATTCTCTCCTTCAAGCGTTCTTCCATTTCTTCATACTCCTGCGCGGCTTATTGCCGCGGGCTTGCGTTTCATCCCCTGCGGTGTTTGTGGGCTTCGTTCCTCCTTGGCTCGGCTGCGTCTCCTCCTTATCGGTGTGTCCTGTCTGTGCCACCACGCCAATTGGCGGCCTGAGCTCCTGCGTACTCGAGTTCGTCGTACGCGGTGCAGGCGCGCAACCTCCAAGGCCGGAGCGTGGGTCAGTCCAGAGTGGAAACTGACTCCCTTGAGGCGCTCGCCACTCCAATTTCTTCGAGGATTCTCCTTCGGGAAACACCCACTTCATCGCGTCCGTTCATTTCTTCTCCTTGAAGGTGCAAGTCTCATAATCCTCTCGTCTGCATCCCAGTCGTCCTCCACTGGATATGAATGTACGTCTCGCTATGGTGCTCCATATCTCGCTTGATTCCGGTTGCAGGGCTTCTCCTCGAATTCCACGATGGCGGCTTGACGCAGCTCCCCCCCCGGTGGTGCATATAACCACGGGCCTTTCCCCAAGTAGTGTCAGATCTCTCTCATCAGGTGTTACTACGCGCTTGGTCGCCATCTATCCAGCTTCCTACACCTTCGGCATGTCTTCTCCGACTGAAGCGTCTACGTATCCTTCAAATCCTGAGGTTCTCCACACCTCGACCGGTGCACCATTCCATCCAGGAGAGCATTTTGATCATCGAGCCTCGCGGGTCTTCATCCTGTTCTACGATAGGCTCGTAAGTCTCCCGTGTACCGTGGAAGATTACATTCACCACTTCGGCCCATACCTTCAGGCGTTTCGATTCCGTGCCGTACCGGACGGTACGTGGAACAACCAGAAGCGGAATCGGGTGGATGCCTATCGCGCTCACGGGCTCCACACTTCGGTGCACGGTCACAACGCTCCAACCACGGTGGAAGACTGCGATACTCCATATCTGAGGTGCGGTGAGGATCGAGAGATCTAGGCGCGACTCAAGGTACTGCTCCACAGGGAGAGCTTGCACCGGAGAGCGGGGCGACCCGGAAGCATTGCCCATGGGCGCTCTGCCCTCGCGGTGTTGCCCTTCGATCCCCCATAAGATCACCTCTGCTGGCTCGAGCGAAAGCGAAGGAGGACGCACCTTGCAAACGAGACTCGAGTACGCAACGCTTTCGGGTACCTTTATGGTTGGCATAACACGAAATTCCATGACATGCCTTCCGAGCAGCATCCGAAGTACTACGTCAAGGTCAATGACTCCTGTAGGGACCACTGGGTATCCCCGCAGCTCTGCGTGGCCTCGCCCATGACCTTCGCGTACCACACCTCGGAGGTTCTGGTTCTCCATGACTCCCTAGAGTATTTTGTCATGTTGGTCGCCTCGACGAAGTTCGCGGTAAAATGGCGTATTTCAAAGCAGTGGACGAAGGCGTAACCTCCTATACTAGATGCCCTGGCGGCGGCCTCTACTGGGACTCGTCGTACCAGCCGATCGCGGGACGTTTGCTCCCCTTGTCGGCGTCCATTATCTGGGCCCTGCACTCCTTTCGCATCCAAAACCTTGTCAAGGGCACTGCATGGAGTGAGTCCCAGGCGGAGACGCTATTGGATTAAAACTCCAGGTGGCGTGGAATGACAAGCCGGGTCTCTCTTGGTACGACTACGGCAAGGACAAGTTCCATTCCGTGTTGAGGAGTCCTAATGGAGACAATGACGGGCGAGCATACTCTGCCTTTCTCCGTCCGGCGCCTTCTCGGGTTCCTCAGGTGCCATGGCTCCGAGTACCCGACTACGACCCCTCGATGGAGAGCCTGCCGCATGATACGCCCTGTCGGATACTAGTTCCGTCCCAGGATATGGGCGCACCTCCTGCGGTGATAACTCCACGGCCCGCCGCAGTGCCGAGTGCCCCCGCAGTAGTTGCCGCCGTGTTTCCTATGGAAGAGGACGAGATTGTTCCCGTGCTGGTATCTTCGGCTCCAGTGGTGCAACCCCGATCGCGGAGCGTTCCTGCACCTGTTCTTCTGCCTCGCCTGCGAAGAGTTCCAGTTCCCGCACCGCCGCCACCTCCGGTGTCACCCACTCCGTCCATGGCTTTGCCAACCTCCATTGCAAAGCCTGTGGAGCCCCGTCGGGGAGCCCGTGTCCCAGCGGGTCAGCCGTCCGGGGCTCCTTCCGTGGCAGTTGTTGCGCCCTCAACGGAGGTGGCCACATCGGGTGCACCGTCGGGAGGAGTCTCCTCTGGGGCTCTAGAGGCTGCGTTCCAGGAGTTGGTGCAGGCATGCCTCGTGACAGGCCGTCCCGCTCTGGTTTCTCCTGTGGAGGTTCTGCGCGAGGCGCGTGCTTGGGTCTTAGAGATTCACAAGGCCAGGGCAGACCGAACCTCGATGGCGGCCCTCAAGGAAAGCCTCTTGGAGTTCTTTGATAGCCAAGCGCGTACGGCAAAAGCGCGCTTCAAAGCGTAGTATTCGACCCGATTCGGTGACCTGTAGGTAATAGAGCCCTGGAGAATAAAAGATCCTTCGGATGGAGCAGAAGCTCCATGAACGGTAGTTCCAATATGAATTGGCAGTGCTCGCGTGCTCAACGACACGAAGTGCCGCCGTGATAGCAAGCAAAAAGCGAGCAACGGCATCCTGGAGGAGAAAAAAATTACTCCAGGGCGGGGATAGACAGCGGACGCGTAAAAGAACTACGGTTGGGGGCCATCTCCCCCTTTCCAAAACGGAAGCGCCTATGTGGAGAGGCGTTTCCGCACCAGATTGGCGTGGTATCGCCTATGGAAGTTCTCCGGGATATGTTCCGGAGATTCTTCCGAGTCTTCCTTCGAAGTGTACCAATACCAGCCGAGGCGGTACAGTATTCCTGCAAAGGTTTATCGACGGGAGACGATATGGTCCACCGCGTCGAGGATGGCACCTTCAGGAGTCAGAATGGCATCGGGAGCCTCCGTTTGTGGTTCACGGAGAGCGGTGATGCCGTTTCCAGTATCCCGTGGTGTCGTTGCGCCTGAGGTGGTCGGATGAGGAAGTTCCGCGCGTTGTTCCTGAGGTGGGGTGGCGGGCATTCCTGAGAGGCTGGGCGTCAGGAATTTCGTCCCCGTATCGCGGGAGACGACGTCTCTGAGCCCGTCCACTTTAATGCCGACAGTATCCCTATAGGTGATAAGGACTTTTTAGGGCCCTGAGGTGGTCGACGCTAACCTGCGCTTGACGTCCAGCAGTTCGTCGTATTATTCCCCGGATTTCTGGAGGAGAACCTCGTCGCATTCCTTCAGGTGAGGGCCTTCGATCACCTTTCGGTCGAGGTACTGTTTGTATCTCCTCTGCCAGGCGTTGAATCTCTTCTGTACGAGGGAGATTGCGTTCTTATACCGCCTTAGGATGGAGCGTTTGACTTGCGCCGCTGTTGGCGCCTGTGGCCAATCTGCAGGGTGCGCCGTGGTGCATGCCGCAATAACGGCAGTTGGCGGGATGCGAAAGAGCACCAGATTGAAAGGAGCGGTCTCCGTGGAGCGATGCGCCTGCAGGTTGTATGCATACGTGAGGGGGCCCACATATGCGCCCCAATCCTTCTTGTGGTCCACGACGTAGTGCTTCAGCCTCCAGGCGATAGTCTTGTTGAACCTTTCCGCCTGTCCGTTGGTCTGAGGGTGATAAGCAGTTGTAAACAACTCTTTCATCCCCAGCATTCCGGAGATGGCGCTGAGAAGCTTCGCCGCGGGCTGGGGGCCATTGTGGGTAAGGAGGTATAATGGTATGACGTAGGGGTGAACCCAATGCTCCAGAAAAGCGTTGAAAATCACTGCCGCAGTAGTGCTCCGGAGGGGGATGGCATGCGGGATCTTGGAAAAGCGATCCATGATCACGAGCATAAATCGGTGCCATCGCTACGTCTTTAGAAGAGGACCCAAGATGTATATAGCCACAAACTTCAACGGTCCTGAATATGGGAACAGAGTGAGTGGCGTCCGGTGTTTCCGAATACTCCCCCTAGCTGTGGCGCAGGAATAGCAATCCGCGACCATTTGGAAGGCGTTATTAGCCATGTTCGGCCAATAGCACTCCCTCCGCATGGTGAAATCCATCCGCGATCCACCGGGGTGCCCGGCGAGGCGGGGAAAATGCGAGAAATACTGCACTCTTGCCCGTAGCTTCGCCGTAACCACCTTTTGGAGAGCTCCATCCAGGGGGGCGCGGCGTACAAGCACGACGTTTCGGTCTACGTCGAATGACGATGTTAAACTCCCCAAAGTGGCGAGGCACTCCTTGCAGTACGCATCCGTACTCTGTTCTTTCAGGAACTCCGCCACAGTGATGGGGAGAACTTCTTTCTCCACTTCAACAAGAGCCATCACCTCAGGGAGTCTACTATACTTTCCTCCAGGTTCACAGCATTCCAAGCATTCTCCATCGGATCCTTCTTCCTGGTCGGCGTCTAGGATGCGCAGATACGGGATGTTGTCCTCCAAAGGTGTTTTGTCTTCCCCCTCGGTTGAGATTCGCGAGAGTGCATCCGCTGCCTGGTGGTTAATGCCAGGGCAGTGGACGATGTCAAACTCGAACTCCAGGACACCTAATCTCCACCTTTCCAGGCGACCGGAATCATCCGTCAGAGACAATATCCACATCAGTGGGGCGTGGTCTGCCCTGAAGGTGAAGCGCGCGCCTTCTAGCTACAGGCGTAAAAGCAAAACCGCCCATACGATGGGAAGATATTCGCGCTCCGATGTGGAGTAATTCCGCTCCGTAGGTGGGAGGCTGCGACTCCAGTATCCGATGGGTTGACGTCTCCCTTCCGGTTGTTCCTAAAGGAGGGCACATCTGACCTGGTATCAACAGGCGTCAGTGTCCAGCACGATTCGGCCGAGCCGCTTCGGAAGTACCAAGATTGGAGGTTCTATTAATCTCCTCTTTAGGGTGTAAAAGGCTTCAAACTCCTCGTCCGTCAAGATAGCCAGTTGCCTCGGCTTGTACTTCTCCAAGAGGCGATTCAACGGCGCCGCTATACGGGAGAAATTCGGTATAAACCTCCAGAAGACGTTACACAACCCTAGGAAGGAGGGGAGGTCCGTCTGATTCGTGGGAGGGTGAGCTTCCTTGATGGCGTCCTGAGGTTTTCTGGAAACCTGTAGGCGGCCCGGGAGCACAACGTGCCCCAGGTAGTCCACCGACGACTTTAAAAAGAAACATTTCTCCACCGTTGAGGTGAGTCCAGCACCCTTTAGGAGTTGGAGCACGTGCTTCACATGAGTGAGGTGTTCCTCCACGCTGCAGGAGTATATGATGACGCCATTGATATACACCAAGGCGTACTACCACTTTACCTTTGACAGGATTATGTCCACCGCTCGTTGGAACAAAGCGGGTACATTCTTCAATCCAAGTGGCATCCATAGGAATCTGAAGATCCCACAGTGGGAGGGAAACGTTTTCTTATCCTCATCGGAGTCGTCCTTCTCAATCTGGCAGTAGCCGCTGTTGGCATCCAGTGTGGAAGAAACGGACGCATCGCCTGAGGAATCCATACATTCATCCATACGAGGTATCGGGTACGAATCGCGTACCGTCACCTAGTTGAGGCGTCTGTAGTCAATGCGGAACCTTGAGGAGCCATCTTTCTTCTTTTTAAACACCACCGCTGAGGCCCATTTGGAATGAAAAGGCTCGATAATTTCCTGCTTCAGCATCCGGTGGACCACATCGTGTTCGGAATCGCGCGGATGGGTTCCGGCCCTCCTCGGGAGTTGATGTACCGGTTCTGCATCCGGTGTGAGCTGGAACCTGTGCTTGGTCAGGCTGACCTGATCCAGGCGACCAGAACATATGTCTTCAAAGGCGGATAGCATAGCTACTATCCTATGGCGATACCCTTCGAAATCCTTGCCAATTTGGAGCTTTTCCTGGCACAGGGCAGGATTCTCTTCCTCTGGAGCCGGTTAAGTCGCTTCCGCCTCCATGGTGATGATTGCATCGTGATCCACAAGGTCTTCCGAACGAGGAATGTGAGCCAGTCCTGCAGGGGTGGGTCGTGCCAGTCCAACGACAGTTCCTTTTTGGAGCCGCATCGGCGAAACCTTTAGGTTGGCGAGCACAACCCTGAAGAGAATGTTCGGTATTATTTCCATAACACCGTTCGCCATCATGGAATGCTGGTTCGTCTTCAGGTGTGGACTCCTCTGTATGAATGACAGGCCAGATGCAGAGGTCTGCACCCAGAATTTGGCCTGACTCCTCGCAGATATTTCGATGCTCGTCACCACTCGGAGCTTATTCGACTTCGTTTCCTTTGGAATGTTGCCCACGTGACGCGCGTTGGCGTCCAATCCTGGAGATGTGGACCGGATACCTACAGAGGCGGCGTCATGACCAGTCACCTTCCGCAGGTGTGGGTAGATTGCACCTACAGACCGATCCACAAAGGAAGTGCCCACTATGAATTGTGCGGCCACGTTGGTTGCCACAAGGCTCCACACACACTCACCTGTAAGGAGACCAACCGGAGGTACAGGGAAATTGCGCCGAGGATGATCAATGCGCGTCGTGACGCATCGCGCACCGTAGGGAGCTTGCCAGTCCTAAAGGAGCCGAAAACAAACCGCGGGAGCACGTCGTCGTGCATCCGATTGGGGCCAGCTCCGGTACGGAGGATAGCGCGCACCGTGGTGGAGAGGAGCGGGGAACATCCTATACAGGCGAATACCTTGTAACTCGCACGGCGGAGCGTGCAAACAGAATCCTCAAAGGTGTCGAATGGGTCCAACGGGATTGGGGGGCCCGCCGATTCTACGTTGACGGAGCAGACGGCTTCTCCCTCTTTCCTACAGGCGACGTCCATAGAGCTGAGGCTCGATAGTAAAGAGCCATGCGGAGCCTCTGCGCCTGGTTCTGAGGGTTTTCCTAGATGGAGAAGGGCTGAATTCCCGCTCGGGATGGCTTTTGCGGTTGTGCATCGAGACGCAATGTGTTCCCTTGAGGTGCAACCGGTTCAGATACCGGCACCTGCGTTGCGGGTGCATATAACAGTGGGACAGTTTGCACTCCCATTGGTGCACGGTAACCGTAGTTTCCTTGAGAGGAGCGGATGTGGCGATACACGGTTCGATAACTTCCGCTCTCTGTTGGTGTGTCCTTTAGGTCCTGGACGTTTTTCTCCCGTCCTTACGGGATGGCGGCCCTTAATGCCGGGGTGAGAGTCTTACACTGTATTGGTTCTCGAGACAATCAAATCCTGCAAGGCGGTGGGTAACCTCGAGGGTTCGCAAATAAAACACTCCAGTCGAATTCTGCCGAGGCGTACGAAGTTGGGGACGAGGGTGTCCTCGTCCTAGACGGTCCTCCCTAAGATTAGACGTATGTGAGGGCATGGGCCTCTTGCTCGCCTACGAGCGTGAGCTCGTCAACCTCCTCTGAGTTGCCGGAGTCCAATGTCAGGGCGGATGGCCGACGGGTCCTTGAGGCCGCCGGTTTGTCCGAAAGTGGAGTATGACTGCGACAAGCGGCACGATACGTATTCCCATAGATTTCCACGAAACGCGCTAGCTCCATATTGGTGGTCTTTGGGTGTGATGTAAGTTGATTACGCACCCTCGCCCGTATTGAGGGAAAGAGTCCCTCGACGAACAACGAATTCAACCGCAGTTCGGAATACACGTTCCCACACCGTAGGGCCTTCGCTTACAGCTTCTGAGAGAACTCTTGTCTCGGTCATCCCGGTGTTCTCCCTATAGGAGGTGACTTCAGCATCAGCATCGGTGATCAACTCGTCCGTGTCGTAATTTTTTAGGAGGAAATTGACTAACTCTGGGTACGTCGTCAAGATCTCCGTTCCAGGATTGTCCACAATGGTCCTCTTTCCCGTGAGGCGCGGCTGCACCAGTGAGTGCGCTTGGCGTATGAGGTAGAACTGAAAGCACTATACGACGGCACCTTCATGGACACAAATGGTATTAGACGCTGAACGAAAGCGTGTAAGAAAATTTAACACGGAGATTGGGGCGTTGCCTGAGAAGGAGTGCTTCTTCATTTCAATATCCATGCGGCGCAGGATCTTGGTAAGTCGTTCAGCGACCGACGCGTCGTAAAGAGTGAAACAATCATTCATCCTGAAGGTGTCACAATCCACCACTTTGGCGAAGAGGTCGTTAAGCGGGAGGACCTTCCTGACCTTTCTGCTCTTCTCCTTGGGAGGTATACTCTCCTCCGAGCTGGAGCTGTTCATGGATTCGGATTCTTAGCTTCTCTCCGAATCGGTGTCTCGCTTTCTTCTTTTCTCCATCCGTTTCTTTCGACATCTTTCCTTGAGGCGGTCTGCGTTACTGACGATACCCCCGTTATCGCGATCCACCCGAGGAGTATCCTGTCCTTCTTCCCTAAGGTGAATTTCTTCGCGACCGGTATCCTGTCCTTCTCCGCGGGACGTCAGGTCCAGACAGTGCATAGCAAAATTCCTCAGGTGGTCCCGTTGCCCTACGACAGTATCATTTCGACCTCTGGCGTCAGGGATGGCAGTATCCTGTTCTTATCTAGCCGGAGACACCTTAGGTGTTGATAGAGGGAACCTCTCCTGTACGGAAGAATAACTTTGAAAAGCCACTACGGGGAGCAGCTTCGGGGTTTGGGAGCGAACCTCCTCACAGATAACATCTGAGATCACCTCGAGGAAGGGGTCGGAATCCAGCAAAGCATCCACAGCACGGTGAGCGCTCTACATTGCGATTTCCTCCACAAGGACGTGGCGGCGCGCTTCGAAGTGTGCTTCAATACCTGCAGATATTATTTCGACCAGCTCTTGTGAGAGCCAATCTGTAAGGTGCGGGGCCAGGGACGTCAGGAGGGAGTTGGCCTCCTGGTGTTCCCGTCCCTGTAGCTCCTGAAGTGGCGGCTGCGATGCTGTGTGGTTCTTCAACCTCCACATCGGCGATCTCCAGAAGTGTCGCGGGGGATTCCGCTTGCCTCAGATCATTCATTCTCCTAAGGCGATTCCTAAAACGCTCCACCGAGGAGCCAGGGTTCCAAAGGAGACTTTAAGGGTCCTGCAGTGCGGCGGCCATCTCCAGGGGAGCGCTGCGCAAGCTGCGCCCACCGAGGGAGTTGGTTGCTTGAGGATCCTGTGGCGGGGTTTCCATTAGATGTTCTGCGGGGTTTATAGAGGAGTACGTCGGGGGTGATTTTCTTTCACTTCCAAATCACCTTAAGGAAGAATTCCACTGTTGGGGTTCAGTCGTTGCAAACCAGAAGCACGGTTATGCTGCGACTTTTGCGAATCCTTTAGGAACTGTGACCGTCTAAGTCGGGAGACCAGTTGTGGGACTGTCAGCTCTCCTCTCGAGGTAGTAAAGCACATCGTCCGTTAGGAGTTTTTGTTGATTCCAAAGGTGGGTGTTCCTAAAGGTGGTCTCCGATATCCGCTGTCGCGAGCCGGGGGAGTTCTGAAAGGGGATCCGCAAACACCAAGCGGAGGGGGAGGTTCACTGGGCGGACAATGCTCCTACAGGCGCTGCTACGATGCGACCTGGGGATCGGTGGCTTAGAAACCTGAGGTTGATCGACGAGAGTCTCCAACTGGAAAAGTAGATGAAGACTCAAGGGTGCTTGTCTTTACTTCCCCAGAGGTGGAGCTCGACCGGGAGATTAAGTATCAAGCCGAGAGCCCGCCTCGGCAGGTCTCACTACTGTAGTAACTACCTGCATAAATTAACTAAAATGAATAATAATTTTTCCGTCCCTTAAGGATACTGTAGCGCACGCGGGCGGAATTATGCACCAAGTGGTCCAGCTAAAGAAATACGAGCCCTCCTTAGGAATATTATGCCACAAGGCCACACCACCATTTTTCCATTAGGAGCCACTGTACCACACTCATGACATCTATCGATGATTTCTCGCATTCGTCAAAAGTGTACAGTTTGTGGGGCGGAAGCAGTGCTAGCCAGCAGTTGTACAGCAGCTGAAATGTCTCGTCGAGTGCAACAACCAATGTGTTATGCTTTAGCTAGAACACGAGCAAAATCCGTGGCTAAGTTAGGATATTTAAGATACCGAAGTTTTATCCCCTGCGATATTTCCATAGTTTTATCTGCCTTCTTAAAAATCTTGGTCCCATTGAATGTAGCTGAGTCCATTTCCCTAAGGTACTGACATGGCTTAGATTTGAATCTGCTCGAATTTTTTTCTTCGTCTTTCAGCAAACTGTCTGTTCCGTGTGCAAAAGAATCGTCGACTTGCCGGATGGTCAATCCATCTAGAGCAATGTGACCTTGTCTTTATAGGTCACAAGTGTCAGCGAGTGTTGGGGTCATCTGCAACATTTCTTTGTGGTGTTTGTGATAAGTGAGAAACCAGTGTAGTCCGCTTTCTGGAATTTCATTTAGAGGTTTACGAACCAGTAACACCTAGCCAGCTTTGAGATTCATTTCGGGTTGAGGGTGAAGATAAATGTTGCGCCCTATCATCTATTCTGACTGTATATACGCTTGAGATATATCTCGTACGTAGGCGGTGTGTTCTTGAAACATGGGAGATAAAGCAATCGCAAGTCGTTGTCCTAGTCTGTTCACGGTTAAAGACTTTGTTGCAATGTCTAGCGCACCGCGGTCCCTAAATTTCTGTGCCACAAGTCTTGACTTCTCGATTGTTCTTCCATCTAAAGTTCTCACCACGTCTACCCATTTAGATCCGTGTATCCTCGTTTTTTTGGTATGTGAATGGCATCGGCCACTTTGAAAGTCCGCCGTCCTTCTACACCCTTCAATTCTTTCTTTCTCGATTCAATAAAACTATTATTTTGGAGTGGTGCTGATAACTCTTCTACCTGCACTGGTTCTCCAAACATTGTGGTCAAAAACTCTGCATTCATCTTCATCGGGATTGCATTTTCTTGCTTTGTTTCGGTATTAAGGTGTGTTGAGGTTTCCAGGATAAATTTGGGAGCCTGATTGAAGACCGCGGAGCGAAATATGCGGCGGCCGTGAGGCATTTAGATAACAACAGTTTCTCCTTCGATTTGAATGAACTTGAATGGTTCTTCCCACGTCTTTGTGCTCTCGGTAGACATACACAAGAGCCCCAGAAGGCAATTTATCCAGATCGCTGCTTTATTATTTGGCCTTGGGGCCGTTTTAATGGCGAAGACCAAATGAGACACGACGCTTTGCTTGTTCCTTTTGGACTGCGTCCATGGCGAGATCAATTGCTCTTGCACGTCGAAGTTAAGTGTCTGTTGAGGACCTGCGGGCCGGATGGGGAACAGAGCCAAAAACTCAGAAGGTTGTGCAAGGGCCTTCAGGACCTATTCTGTCGTTCACAGATTTAATGGCAGTTTGGAGACAATCTACATCGGTCTCTGAGTGAGGTAGGGATGCTCCAATCTTCTGGAATGCATCTCGGAGGGGCCAGTGATATTTTTCAACGTGGGACATTGTCGATGGAGATTCGATAGGCGAGGGTAGTATACGAATTCCTTGTGCTTCAGAAAGGTCTAAAAACTCTTTTGACGCGAAAGTACTTCCTTGATCGATGCGAATAAAATCCAGTGGCCCAAGATAAAGTCTTGACCGACATCGTATTAACGTTCTCCAAACTTCGGAAGACGTCAAGCGTTTAAGAAAAGAAGCTGTGTTAAAGTGAGTGGCCCAATCGACTGCATATAGTATTGCTCTCTGATTTATATACATGATGTCCACTGCTACAACGTGTTTGAATATCATATCGTCAGTGCCAACTGTCAACTTGAATCTTTTCGGCCGAGATGTCTTGACAGCACCAGTTATACATGCATTCGTTAGGTCCTTGATGGTTTTGCGCGTTTCCGTATCCATTTCGTCAGGGCGAGCTCGTTTCAGTAATTTTGTAAAAGACTGTACAGAAGGGTGACCAAATAATCGGTGGAGTTTCCGGAGCTCCGTTTCCGTGTACAGTGAATACGATCGGTCTCCACGTTCCCAATTATCAATCAAAAAATAATAATAAGTCTTTAGCTAGGTGTTTGTACTTGATAGAACGTTCTCGGATGCTTATTTCCAGTTCATTGTCGTACATATCTTTCACATTGAGCAGGCTTGGTATTTTTTCTTATAAAATTTGGAATGTCAAATCAATCACAAGGTTAAGGTCCCGAAACGGGACTGGAATGGTGGCTGTGCAGATTGGCTGGGGGCTACCACGAATTCCTGAAAGTGTTCTAGCATTTGACCGGTCAATATGAAATGGAACCTCAAAGTGTTCGCAGTAAGCCTTATATTGGGCATAAGACATAACCAAAGAACGGTTTGCACAAGTATCGATACGGATAACTTCGAAATTTTCATTCTCACCCTTTTTACTTTCCCACTCTATTGCCGAAAATGCTGCATTACGGTCTTTGTGGTGTCCAATTCCATGAACAAAAGATTAATTGGAGTGCAAAATCTCATCCACAACGTGTAGATCCATTTATTGTAAATAGGTGTAGTACAGAGCTTAGGATAAACTTCAAGAAACGCACTGTTGTTTTGTCTCGATGACTCGGCTTGACTTCTATCAGTCATCAAACCTGGTGTGCGATTATTTCTTATTTATTGTTCTCATAATTTTCTATAGTATTCTAGAACTTCTAATAGTTTCTATCATAAAGCATAAAATTCTTCTACAAATTTTCTTCTATAGAACCTTCTAAAAGTCTTTAGATATTAGCAGTTTCCAGTTGCTTCATAGAAGCTTCTAGATGCTTCTACAACACCGGCTCTCAACTTGATAACTGCATAAGACCCAACACGTCCATTAAAAACCAATGCTTGTTCTTCTCTAGATACTTTGTAAAAATATCAGGTACCATATGTTCGGTAGGACAGTATGTAATTTTCACTTCTTCATTTTCCAAGCAGTCCTGAATATAGAAATGCCGTATAGCAATGTGCTTTGATTTTCCATGGCTTCCTTCCATTTTTGAAATTGAAATTGTAGACTGGTTGTCAACAAAACTTTGGATAGCTTGTTCTTCACTAGTTTTAAGATTCTTGATGATTTCTGCCAACCATTTCACTTCTTTGACTGCCTCTGTAACTGCAATTAATTCGGCCTTTGTGGATGACATTGCCACAAAATTTTGCTTTCGACTGCTCCACGACAGTAAACAATTTCCATAAAATGTAGCATATCCAGAAACTGATTTTCTGTTTTCCGTATTTCCCCAACTGGCATCACTGTAGACATATAGTGACGGGTTGGTAGATTTTTTGTAAACGAGACAAAAATCTTTTGTCTTCCGAATATACCTAAGAACCCTTTTGCATGATTTACAATGTTCTGTGCAATGCTCTTCAGAAAACTGACTTACTTTTCCATCTGCATTTGCTACATTGGGACGCGTCCCCAGCATAAGATACATAAGTGAACCAATTAATTCTCGGTGGGGGACGCCCGTAATTGTTTCATCAGTTCCACATTTTTGTAAAGTACTGTTCGCCTCCAAGGGTATATTAATTTCTTTGCAGTTCTCCATATTAAATCGTTTAAGCACAGTTCTTGCGTAGGCACTTTGACATAATTTCAGAATTCCTTTTTCTCGATTATAGTCGATTTCAATGCCTAGTACATGCCGAATTTCTCCAAGATCCTTCATTTGGAATTTAGAATTCAGCTCTTACTTCACAAAACTTAGCACCTTTGGATTTTCACTTGCCAGTACTATGTCATCGACATATACTGAAATAAATACTTCATGGTAATCAATATGGGCGACAAATATTCCACTGTGTCCATGAGCTTTCGAAAATTTCTTGTTACTCAAAACCGAGCTAATCATTTTGTACCACACTCTTGGAGCCTATTTTAGTCCACACATTGCCTCCATTAGCTTGTAGACGTGATTAGAATGTTTTGAGCCAATAAAACCCTCAGGCTGTTCCATAAATGTTTTTTCCTCCAACACTCCATTTACGAACGCTGTTTTAACATATACATATGGGTGATAAACATTTTTTGTTGGAGTGCTGCAGCCAGCATAGTCCGTAAAGAAGCCATGCGTACAACTGGAGTGTACGTGTCAAAATAATCAATGCCATATTTTTGCTAATGCCCTTTGCACACCGGTCTTGCCTAAAATATTTTCTCTTGATGCTTGGTTTCGGGTTTTATCTTGAAAACCTATTTTGGTTGCAAAATATGCATGTCTGATTTTCGAGGGACCAGTTTCCAAGTATTATTCTAGTATAGAGAATTAATTTCTCTTTTCATTGTAGATGCCCAATAATGTTTCTGAACCCCTGACATGGCCTCCTGTACATTATTTGGTTCTGTTTCGTCTGCATGCATCATTACTGTACCACCAGCAGTATACTCATTTTCATCAGCATGCTCATATGTGAGCCATGTTGGCTGTCTTCTAGTTCTCCCAATTCTCCGTGGGATAATTTCTGGTGCTTATTTTTTTTCTGGAGGTGAGTTGTAAGCCTCAAAGTTCTCCAAATCATTTTCCTTTTCATTGTTCGGCATTACTTCTTTTTTTTGAGTTTCATGGTTCAAAAGAAATATTTTCTTCCCTTGAGATTAGTTTCGGGGCTTTTAGAAATTTTGCCGTTCCACTTACAACCACTCTTCTGGTTGTATCGTCCATGAAGCGATACTTTCTACCTTCGTATTCCAATAATGTACACAACTTTGAATTGGCATCCCATTTCTTTCTATGATCATTTGAAATAAAAAAATAGGCCTTGCACCCAGATACTTTGAGATGAGAAATATTTAGTTTCTTTCCGAACCATTTCTCATGAGGACTGGAATTGCCCAGAATTTTTGTTGGAACAAAATTCCTAATCACATTTGCAGTTTGGATAGCTTCAGCCCAACCCGTTCTGGGAATGTCCTGAAAGTAAAGCATACATCTTGCTTTTTCACAGAGTGTTCGGTTAATTCTTTCCGCCACACCATTCTGTTGAGGTTGGTGTGCTCCTGTACCCTCGTGGATGATACCTTTGTGTTTGAAATAATTTTCAAATGCCTTAGAAAAATATTCTCCCCCTCTATCAGTTCTAATTCGTTTGATAGAAATTCCTTCTTGATTTTCCACCATAGTCAGAAATTCTCCGGTGTTTTCAAATGCTTCGTTTTTGGTACGGAGAAAATACACAAATGACTTTCTTGTGTAATCATCAGTACAGGTTATGAAATCTAATTTTCCTCCTTTGGATTTTGTACTCAGAGGTCTACAAAAATCCGTGTGTATGAATTCTAATATTTCCATTGAATGAAAATTTTCTAATGACGGAAATAATTTTGAACTCATTTTCCCAAGTACACATCCTTTGCATTTACTTATATCTTTTCGTTCCAATTTTTCTGGAACACCATCTGCGGTTTTCTTCGATACGATTTGGCTCAAGACTGATTTTCCAGCGTGTCCTAGTCTGGCATGCCAAAGTTCTTGCTCCGTTATAGTGGCTGAGTATGCTACATAATTTTCGTCGATCTTCTTGGAGCTCTTAAAGCAGTAGGTATAATTTTCTTTCTTGACCTATAGGAGTTTTTCATTTGAATATTTGCATAAAACGGTGCACCACCCTTTTTGAAAATAAACTCGATGTCCACGTTCGTCAATTTGCCCAATAGATAAAATGTTCGTAGCAATTTCCGGGACAAATAAAACATCTTGCACAGGCAGTGTCTTCATAGACCCACTCACAGAAATTCCCATAAATATGTTTCCCTTTTCAGTTAATTTGACATTGTAGAATATTTGCGCAGAGCTACGACACATAATGGACAAATTTGTACGAACCCCATCGGGGTCATGGCTACAATACAGTAGACAAAAACGGCGTATAGTATTCATGTGTTACATACAGTTGCGTGTGTGCAAATGCAC
>JAHNZQ020000172.1:1616415-1627612 GCA_019155205.2 Gracilaria vermiculophylla | reverse complement strand
AGTTCGAGAGAGGTGACGGCCGTCATTCTCCATTCGAGTGTCGTGGATGGTGATGGAGAGTCGCTACACACAGACTGTGGTGAACGGCACGAGATGAGGAACAGTTTTAGGATGCACTGAATACTGCCATCTAAAAAGCGCAGAGATATCGCCGCTTTTCGCAGTAAATACACTGAAGAGGTGCAAGAAAATGCTGAAATTGTGCTGTAAATCACAGGCCGAATGCTGACAATAAGGAGATATTAAGACGCTGTCTTCACTGCGGCATTGCTTTTTGGATGCCATGCAAGCGTACAGCGGCTTTGGAGGCGATCATAAGCTGCGGAAAAGTGCATAAATAGTAAACGAGTGGTTGAAAACAGCCTTAGAATTCAAATGACTTGGTGATACGGTGAGTAGCAGGGGAGAGAAGGAACAAAATCTCGAAGACACAGAGAGGAATGACGCCGTGAAATAATCGCGCCTGGAGTTGTGAAAGTGTGGTGGCAAACAATAGTTGCTCGAAACACATTGCGCAGTGAGGAGAGTGGAGGACGAGCAGGGAGATATTGCGCACGCACACCGAGGATAGAATTTGAACGTGCAATTCAACCATCGCCTTCGGTAGCTGCAATTAACGTACCATTCTACAAATCGGTGTTGAACATTTCTCATGGCCACGTGGTCGTGTGTATCAGTTTTGTGCATTTTTTGCAGCAGTTTTGACTCGGAGATTTAGACATTTTGAGAGAGCTCAACGAAACTCTGAATACCGCCGACGCCAGTAATCATCTCACAACAACATTCGTCCGCCCCGTTAGCTTCTGTTATCCCCAAGTCCACCAAGCTTTCAATATCGCCCTTCATTTGCTTTGCAGTCTGCACCACAACATCATTTCACTGAAATTTCCGATCCAGCTTATCTCCCCCAACACCAACACTATGAAGACGCCATCAAGACGTACACTTTGATTGAGACCTCGTTGCATATCTATCGAGTCCTACTTACCATTTGGCCGACCGCATTCAATAATTATCAATTTAAAGACACTATACTACAGAGTTAACGCGGCTTAAATTTGACAGAAGAAACCTCGTCCTTCGCATTCGCCTTTCACCGCGTCACAGTCCAACCATACACACCATGCATACATGCCGATAGTGATTAATTCTCTTCAAATAACCCAACCATCGTGTATCGTGAAACCATTATCATCACCTCACCATGCCATTCACAAGAAACAACATCTTTACAAAATCTTCTTTTATTTGTGAAGTCTGTATTGCAAATAAATGCAACGAATACTCATCGTAAAGACCTTTTGGAATCATTTTTACAACATAAAGCAAATTACGAGGCTCCAAGGCACGATCACATCTAAACTCAAAGTTCCGTTCAGAGCTTTGGAGTTACGGGAGAGACATGCGGAAACCAATTTGATGTAGAAGCGAGTAGAAAACTCTTGGGCAAAGTATACAACCAGAAGGATCTGGGAATTTCTAGAAAGTTCTATAGATGAGAATGAATTGCATTATCAAGAGCATGTGATAGAAAAGATATGAAATTATACTATACAGTAGAAATAATGTAGGGCACTATGTAAGAACAGTTTGAATTCTACGTTTGACGGACGATAGCAGTCAAGACGAGTTTTAAACATAAAAGAAGATTGCGTTCTTTTAAGACCACAAAAGTATTGTGCTGCGCAATCTATATTAGGATGTGGGCGCAGCCTATGCATAAGCTTTTTTCCGTCTTCAGTACAACGTTTTTCAAGAAAAAAGATCTAGTCAAGCGGTGAACACCGTCATGGAAGTTCAGTGCACTTAAAAAAGCGAAGAATCTATCAACTTTATAGTCAAAAGAATTCAAGAAGTTTTGAAAAGGTATGCACCGTACTGTTGCAGGGCAAAAAAATCGTTCCAAACCAAGGTTATGGCAGAATTTAAAGGAATCAAATATTTCAGAACCATCTTGGTCTGTACATGTCGTTCACAAATGTAGAGCAAATCTCCGAAAGAGGAAGTACCATGACCCATGTTCGAATCTTTTTCTCACGGGATGGTTTAGAAGCAGAGCCTTTCTCGAGCGAAGTTGACGAGCCGGGCGTAACTCCGAGGCGAAGCCATCGCAACGAGTGCAGATTAAATACCAATGGAGAAACTGGGTATCCAGCTCGTCCTGTGATTGAAGTTGTTTCTGTGAACACTATAGTACTGTCAGCCCTCCTCTTGATGTAATAAAGCACAACGTCCGTTAGGAGTTTTTGTTGACTCCAAAGGTGCGTGTTCCTAAAGATGGTCTCCGGTACCCGCTGTCGCGAGCTGGGGGAATTCTTAAAGTCGATTTGCAAACATCAAGCAAAGGAGGAGGTTCACTGGGCGGACAATGCTCCTACAGGGGCTGCTATGGGGCGACCTGGGGATCGGCGGCTTAGAAACCTGAGTTGATTGACAAGAGACTCCAACCGGAAAAGTACATGAAGACTCAAGGTTATTTGTCTTTATTTCCCCAGAGGTTGAGCTCAACCGGCAGATTAAGTATCAAGCCGGGAGCCGGCCTCGGCAGGTCTCGCTACTGTACCAAGTACCTGCATAAATTAACTAAAATAAATAATAATTCTTCCGTTCCTCAAGGATACTGTAGCGTACGTGGGCGAGATTATGCACCACATGGCCCAGCTAATAAACTACGAGCCCTCTTTAGGATTATTATATTACAAGGTTAAACCACCCAATTTCATAGGAGCCAGTGTACTACACATATGAGGATTATGCAAATTTGCGGGATTTGGCGCAATTTGCTCGGAGGGAAGAGGCGCCCAAAAGAACCACGGATCGATGGGGGGCTCTTTTTCTCCTCTTCTCGTGCTCTGCCGTTATTTAAAAAATGTATTTTGTCAAGATTCTAATTAAAAGATGGGAGCACTGGCTCTTTAACCTTCGAGATATCCAACAGCGATTAAAAGTGAGTTATGTTGCACTACAAATACAAACAAACTTGAAAATTATGTTTGGTCCGCATTCTTTTTCCGCTTCCACAAAGTGACCATGTGCATGCTCTTCAAGTCTTCGTTTTCAGCAGAAACAATCTTTTGCTTTTAATGGCATACAAACACTTGGTGCTTTTGCGAGAAGAAACTGATGTTATGCGTGCAACTGCATGAAAAAAGGCGTTTGAAAGAGTAATTGATGTGGTCAGCGATGTTCCGATCATTTTATTTGCTTCAAAATATTCTACGTGTTTCTGTTTCGAGTGTCAAACATATGACGTTGACGTTTATCCGATCATTAATATCGATGCAAGTGACGACGTCTTTTTGGGTCTTGGTAAACACAATCTGCGATGAAATTTTCAGTTTTCTGTAGTTCTGACTTTATCTACAGTCCAGAACTTGAAAACCTCGGAAGAATTATAAACTATAATATTATCCTCAATGCTTCCAAACAAAATAGCCATTGTCAATAGAAACGCCAGTCTACTACCGAGATCGCTGCTTCTTAAACATCTAAAAACAACCTGTTCTATTATTCAACTGACTGTCACTTCAACGGAAAAAAAAGCGTTTTGATGGGGTTCCGGGTATATGCATACTGTAATAGGCCTGCTTAGAGATTTAAGAACATTCAGATATGATAATATAGCAACAATCACTTTTGACTTCTAATAGCATGTTTTTTTATTACCACGCTTTCCGATGGTGTCAAAAAGTTGGGTTGCATACTTTGTAAAACCAAATCGTATGGACAGAAATCACCGAAAACCTTCACGGTGCAGTATCTCATTATTAATCAAAATTGTATATAAAATGCCCAACAAAAATCTTGGAAACCCTTCAAAGAGAGCATTTCATCAATTCGGTAGTCGTTTTTCGAAAACAACAGCACAGCACAGAATTAAATTGGACAAAATCACTAATAGAATCATTACATTGTTGATAGAAAGTCATTGTAGCAGTATAACAATAAATTGAAAAATGTAGCTGTTCAAAAGAAAACATACAATATAGGTACATGTGCAGATTTATGTTGTACAGGGCTAATCGCTGTCTCACTTTTTTAAAGTGGTACTACGAAGGTTCCAGATCACTAATAAAGTGGTTTTAAAACAAAGCATTGCAGCTCATAATATGAAGCGATAAACAACGTTCTGATGAAAAGCTGAAAATGTAGCACTCTGTATCGTGAGTCATAGTTTCAAGATTATTCAAAAGCTATGAAAATGTCAATAAGAGTCTTTCTAAGCTACATGACTAAAACTGACAATGAAACGTTTGCACATCACAGAAAGCAAAAATATGGGACTGTCGCTTCGGCTCGAATACTAGCGCATGTAGCCGTTACGCCTTCATACGCACCTATTTCTCATTGTAAAAATTTCGATATACTAGTCAGCTGTTTTAGTATTTGCCGTATGGCAATTTGGAAATGTGAAAAGAAAATAAACCATCCGTCCTAAACAAAATACAAAGTACATGTAAAACAGAATGAATGCAATCTGTTTTTACAATTAAAGACTCTAAAGCCTCCGTAAAATATACTCAGTGATGAAAACCCATTTGATTTGTGTGGCTTAGATGTCTTGAAGTATCAATAGCATGATATTCAAAACAAAAATAGTACACCTATTCAAAACGTTTATACAGAGGTGGTTGTTAAAAATTAGAACAAACTTTTCTATTTCTTGAAAAAAAAATTAAGGATTAAAAGTTGCTTTCAGAATGCACGAGAAGACACCAATATATTTGAAAAACGTTTGTCGCTTTATTCTTTAGAAATGTATATTATCCGTTGGAAATTTCAATAGTTAAATGCACGTTTGGCAGTAATTCCTTCTTGTTTCTCTACCACGGTCAGAAATTTCCAAGTCTTTTCCGTTGCTTCATTTTTGGTTCTGAGAAAATACACAAATGATTTTTGTGTGTAGTGATCAGTGAACTTTGTGAAGTATAAATTTTCACCTGTCGATTTGATACTCATAAGACCCCAAAGATCGGTGTGAACAAGTTCCAATTTTGCCTTTGAGCCTTTGATTGAAATTTGCCTTTGGGACGAAATTATTTTGAACTCATTTGTCTTAGTACACATCCTTTGCAGGTACTAATATCTTTTTGTTCTAGTTTCTTCGGAACATTATTGGCAGTTTTTTTCGATACAATTTGGCATAAGAATTTTTTTCTACATGCCTCAGTCTAGCATGCCAAAGTTCTTGCTTCGTTTTGGTTGTTTACTATACCACATAATTGTTCTCGACCTTCTTGGAGCTGCCTAGGCAGTACGGAAAGTTTTCTTTCTTGGCCTGAGGGAAATTTTCATTCGATTGTGTAGATAAAATAGTACACCACCCGTCTTGAAAATAAACTCGATGTCCACATTCATCAATTTGTTCAATAGATAAAATGTTCGTAGCAATTTCCGGAACAAACAAGACATCTTGCACGGGTAGGACGCTCTTGGTTCCATTTATAGAAATTTCCATCAATACGTTTCCTCTCTTTGTTGACTCTACAGAGGTTTCATCTCCAAGTCTGATCGTGATCGGTGAAGTACTTTTCAATGTTTATTTCGCAAACCATTGTCGATTATTGGTCATGTGGAACGACGTGCCGGAATCCATATCCCAAATTTCAGTAATTTTTCTTTCCTTTCTTTCTGCCGCCAAAAAAGTTTCCAGAGGGGTTAGGGGGTTAGGGGGTTAGGGGGTTAGGGGGTTAGGGGGTTAGGGGTTAGGGGTAAGGCCAGAGAAATTCCGATGGTTACGATTACGTTTTGATACAAAAGAGGCCGATAAAGACAAAAGGGGTCCTTTTACTTGAGCTTAGAAAATAGATCCGGTAGAGCTCTATGTTTCTCTATCGCAAGTTTTTTATGCTCGAAACGCTCTTTCCGTCTCTTCCCGTGCAATAAGCGTCGGTTTTCTTAACGTTCTCCGCGCTCCTTCTTACCCTCAATTCGGTCGGCAGTGGGGCATTTTTTTCTCAAAGACCATGTCTTCGCGTTCGAGGTTGAGACGCGCAAGCTCCGTTTCTTTGAGATGATATCCAAATCGGTCCATCTCATTCCCAAAACTTTACTGAAATTTCCCGCCTTGCTTTGCCTTCTTTGCGCTGCTGTTTTATTTTTTCTTCTCCGTTGGCACAGTCTCTTTGTTTTCCGACGAATCACTGCTTCTTTCATCACTTTCGATCTTTCGCTGTTTAGTTGCGTACACGAGAGCAGCACCAATGGGTTCTTTATTTTTTCTCTCTAGCGTTCAGCTGTTTTGAGTGCCTTTTTTCTGAGCCGTAGTTGTCTCTCGGTTCCCACATCAAACATGTCCGCAAACGCCCCCACATCCACACTTTACCAATGAAAGGTGCTGAATACCATCGCCAAGCTTACAGTAGTGCTCTTGCATACGCTTGTAGCTTTTTGAAAGAGGCCTCTGGGCAAGAAGTTCATCCAAAAAAGCCGAATTTGCGTTGTGTTTTTTAGCCGCCTTTTTAAACCGCTTTCTACCCTCGGCATACAGAGTTGAATGCGCCTTCGCCGCCGCAACGCTTAGCGCTGTGATTAAGTTTTGCGCCAATGTGTAACAGGACTTTTTCCGAGGGTGAGAGGCACAGCTTCGACGTCACCAATGTTGGACCATTGTGGCTGCGCCGCATGGGCCGCATGCTGCTCGCAGTGGTGCATGTTTTGTTAGCTCTTTACCGCGAGTTTCGTGAACTGTATTACACGTGGTAACGTATCACACTCTACTCACGCGACTTCCGTAACGACGCACTTTTCAGCATTACCCGCCAAGTCTTCGCTTCAGAATTCTGCAAGCTACATTTCAGTGTAATGCTGTTGGCAGACTTCCGCTTCGTACTACGCAGAAGTTTGGATCAAAATGCTCAAATGCAACAAGAAGGGTGCAATGCCGCGCGAGTGCTCGTCGGGCTGCATTTTTGAAGGTACGTTAGCGCAGCCATGCACGACGCGCGCTCAAGAGGAACCGGGGGGAGGCATTTGCGGAACACGCCGCCGTTGGACGGCACCGCGCAGCAAAACCATATCATGCGCTTTCGCGCTGCACAACAGCCACTGCGTGCCGCCGTACGAGGCGCACCCGAACGGCCGACGGCACTGACGGGCGAGCCCTGCGGGTGCCACCTCAAGCGACGGCATGCACTGCTGCTGCCCCCTTTGGCGCCGCGCTCGCAGTCGAGACGCAGCCGCCGCCACCGCGCAGCGCTCGCGCTGCACCAGCTGTAAGCGCCATACGGGCCGTGCAATACGTGCCGTGCGTGCTGCGCGCGCGCGGCGCGCGCAGTGCGCGCGGGGGGGGGGTGTGCGAGGGGCGTAGGGTGCTTGTGGTGCGCGTGAGCTCAAGATTGGCGGCGCGTTTTACGGTGGTGTGAGAGTGCGGGGGGAAAGGGCGAAGCGGGCGGCGCGCGGGTGCTCGTTTACGTGTAGGGCGCGGCGGCCTGGTTCTGCGATTAGCCGGCGGCGGCGCGCATGTCCATAGCTGAGCCGCCGGCGCCACTGCCGGCAGTGCCAGCCGTCGTGCACGGTGAGCCGTGGCTGCCGCACGAAACTGCATCGCCGATGGAAGGAAGGGGTTCCCGGGGTGGGTTGAGTGGGTGGGTTGAGTGGGTGGGTGCTCGAGAAGGAGGGCATGCTTCATTGCGCGCCGGCTGGCGGCGCACGAGAGGTGCGGCTCAGGCAGCGCGCGCGCTACCATGAAGGGGCCGTGGTGGCAACGGGGGCGGCCGCGGCAACGGGGGCGGCCGTGGCGACACCCTGCTTCCGCGGAGCGCCGGTTTTGGAGCGCGTGCCGGAGACACTGGTGGCGGCGCTGTAGGCGCCCTTGCCGTCAGGAACGCCCATGATGTCGGCGGAGCCGCCTGTGCAGCGTTTTAAGTGGCCGCCTAAGCTGAGTACCAATGAAAGGGGTGCCCTGACGACAGGGCGCGTGGCGAAGGCGTCTCCGCTGCCGCCATCGGCGGCGTACCAAACAACGCGGCCCGATGACGTGGTGCACGGCTGGGGCTGGGTTTGGGTTTGGCTGAGGACCAATGCCACCGGCGCAGCACACCCGGCGCATAGCAAAGAGGCGAACGCGACGGCAAACTTCATTGCAATGGCGTTGGAAGCGGAGCGGCTGAGCGGGTCGGCGCGGGCGGGCACGGAAGAGGGGATCCCAAAGAGAAAGAGAGAGAGAGAGAGAGAGAGAGAGAGAGAGAGAGAGAGAGAGAGAGAGAGAGTGAGAGTGAGAGTGAGAGTGAGAGTGAGAGTGAGAGTGAGAGTGAGAGTGAGAGTGAGAATGAGAGTGAGAGAGAGTGGCGCAAGAAGCCAGAGCGCTTCTCCACCGCGCGACTACCGCTTTTGTAGAGTGCGCGGCGCGGCGCGGCTCGCGCAGGCGCAGTTGCGGCGCAGCGCGCGACTTGGTCGCTACTGCGCCACTTCACGGCGACGAAGGCGCGCGCGACTTGGTCGCCACCGCGCCGCTTCACGGCGAGTAAGGCACGCGCGCGGCGCACCACAAATTGGCGCGGCGCACGACTTGGCCGCCGCCGCGCTGCTTCACGGCGAGTAAGGCGCGCGCGCGGAGCACCACGGATTGGCGCGGCGGCGGTGCCGACAAGGCGTACAGCTGGCGTTGCTGCGCGCAAGACGCAAGCGCGCGCGCTTACGCGCAGAAATCGGGGAGCAGTGTCGGCGCGGCGCGCTCGACGGAGGAGGAGCGTTTAATGCGCGCCAGAGAGTTTGCGGCGGGGGGATTCGCAGCTGAGTAAATGCAGAATTGACTTACAGTCTGTTTCAAAATTATATATCATGTTGGTGTCGAAGTACAAAAATTGTGATTTTGGTACTACAGTATACAGACTGTTTCAAAAACATACGACATGCTGTGAAATCTCAAAAAACTACCAAATGTATACTGTGCGCCTACAAAAATAGGTTTCAGAACAAAGTAAAGTCAAAAAGCCGTTTCAAGAACATATGATCATCAATAACAAGTCTTTACTGCGCGACGCTTAATAGTTTATTTTGCATCTTTTTTGCTGTATAACGCTAATGCAACGTCTTGCTATCGAATTGATGTACTTTTCTACACTTGAAACTGTTATAGATTTCCAGCATTTTTCAATACAGTTTTTGACTTCAAAAACTGTTTGAAATTGCCTTCTATACGCGTAAACCATCCTCGCCAGCAGTCCCCAAACTTTTTCAACCTGGTGAGCGCGCTGGCCACTCTAAAACAGATACTTCAGACTCCTGTAGCCAATTTTTGATTAAAGATGAAGTGTGTACAGGCGCATTATTCTGTTGGAAAATGAAATTTTCTTTATGAAAACATAAACCAAACGGTGGCAAATAATTGTATAGAACTTTTTGATATTTTTCCGCATTCATGTTTATTTCAATGAAAGCAATTTCCGTTAGACATTGTTTTAGAAATATCTGCTCAAACCAGTACAGAACCTCCACCTGAATGCCTGGTATAAAACTCATGACGTTCCTTACGAAGATCGTGCCAGTAAAAATTGTAGCAATCTGGTCCGTCCAAATTGAACTTTTTTTCATTAGTGAAAAATACATTTTCCCATTCTTTTTTCCAGTAGGCTTTTCCATCACACCAGTCCACTCTCTTCTGCGTTTGATGGTCTTGGAGAAAGAAAGTTTTTTTCATTTTTTATAATTAAATAAATTTGTGCTGTCTATCAGCCCCCATATGGTAGATTTAGAAACCTTGGGATTGATATTAATTCCAATGTTTTTGCACAATACTTTTTCTTTGCACAAATCGCTTTTAAAATCTCTCTTATTTGCTGGGCTGAGCTTCCTTGAGCGTCCAGGAGATCGTTTTAAGCCACATAGAGTCGGGTTTTTGAGAAAAGTAGCAATTATGACCCTAGAACGCTTTCATTTTTTAACGATAGCACTGTTAGAATGTTTTTCGGCGTTTGAACTAATGGTTTGAAGCTGTTCTTTCTTGGAAAGTGGCGGGCCTCTTGCCTTTTTTATTATAAAGAAGACGCTGTACATATCTTTTTGAAACGATTCTACATAGACTATGTGGAAAATCCAGTCTACAGTACAATTTTGGCGCACTTTTGAGGGGTGATATGTTTTTGAAACGCGCTATATATACAGAGGTCAACCCAGTTTGGGAAAGCGCCACCGTGGTGGGTCAGAAAGGTTGCACGCGCATGGCGTGCTGTAGTGTAGCGAGCAACGCACGCGGAACCAGATTATAAACATGAAACAGGCGATGGGTCTAGGGAGCGCAGAAGCGTCTCATCTTATAAGGTGATACCAAATGGTACGTAAAATGATAGTTGCAACACCATATCGGCTGTGGGCACAGGATGCCGGCAGGCTTACAGCAACCGATTGGTAGTAGCGGATGCAACGCTTGTGGGTCCGTGAGGCCTGGTGGTATTGTAGTGCAGTATCCAAAAGGGTAAATTACCACGAAGGATGTTTGAACCTCCCTCTCGCGAGGTAGTTCAGGGACAGAGGTTTTTTCGGGCGAGACACACGAGCCGGGCGCAACTCCGGGGTCCAAGCCGTCATAACGAGCGCAGGAGGAAGACGCGTGGAGAAACCGGCGGTCCGGTAAGTCCTGTGAATGAGGCGATTTCCGTAATTTCTGTGAGATTTCCATGTAATATGTCGGGCTATCTCGGCGTGGCAGGGTAATATATTGGGCCGCGCCGGTATCCGGCAACCGGTCTTGAGCGGGTGGCGGACGTATAATGAAAGGAATAAGCCAGAGGTCCGGTAGAGAAACCTCGTTTGAGGGCGAACCTAAAGGAAAGAAGGAGTAGTCCAAACAGTGTTTCTTGGCGTCCCGTGCGGTTAAGCTCCGTAGTTTACGGCGTACTTCTCCAGGATGCATAGAGGTATCCGCGTGGGCGGCAAGCGCTGACCGAAGATTCCGCATGGTGCAGTTCACTGGGCGCGACAGCCGAAGTGCCGTCTCCATAAGTACTGTAGCTCCAGGGCCGAAATGGCCGAAATAACTAAATAAATAAAAAAGCGAAAAATACTAAATCAACCGTGCAAGGCAGGCGCCAACCAGCGCCCGTACTATTGTGACAAATAAAGCAAATGCTAATGACAAAACGCTACGAGGCCAATTCACAAATGCAACAAGATATGTTAAATGCCACAGTAAGGCTGCTACCATTATGAGATAATAAAGAATGCACTTCTACCCCAACCATTGCAGTGAAGTGAACTA
>JAHNZQ020000172.1:1592945-1613193 GCA_019155205.2 Gracilaria vermiculophylla | reverse complement strand
CCACGAGCTGAACCACATGCGATGGATAACATGGCAAAGCAACCCCTCTGACGCGCTTACCAAACGCAACCGCAAAACCGCAAAGCTGCTCAACGAGATACTAGCATCTGGCGTGCTCTGCATTAACGTCGAATCCGGATATGCTGTTGACAGCGTAAACATACTAGCTCCGTACAGGTCGTCTTCGGTTGCGACTTCAAGTGCTTACACACCCTGGCGCGGGTCAAGAGAAGGAGTCCCTCGACAGACAACGAATTCAGCAGTCGTTCGGAGTACACGTGTTTCCACACCGTAAGGCCTTCTTCGTCCACGGATTCTGTGAGGACTTCGTTTCAGTCATTCTCGTATGCTGCCTATGGGATGTGACTTCAGCGTCAACATCGGCTGTCCCTTCGTCCGTTGCGTACGTTTTGAGGAAGAAATTCACCACCTCCGGATACGTTATTAAGATCTCCGTTCCAAGATCATCCACAATGGTGCTCTCCCCCGTGAGGCACCCCTTCAGTAGCGAATGCGTCTTATCCGTGAGGTAGCACTGAAAGCATCATACGGCGGCATCTTCGTGGACACCATTGGAATTACACGCTGAACGGAAGGGTGTGTGAAAATTCAACACCGAGATGGGGTCCTCACCTGAGAAGCAATGCTTCTTCATCAAAATATTTTCGCGGCGTTGAATCTTCGTGAGTCATATAGCAACCGACGCGTCGTAAAGAGGGGAGCGATAATTCAACCTGTAGGTATCATTATCCACCACTTTGGAAAAGAGATCGTTAAGCGCGACGGTCTTCCGGACTCTTTTGCTTCTCTCCGTGGGAGGTATACTGTCCTCCGAGCTGGGGCGGTCTACGGATTCAAAGTCTGAGCGTCTCTCCAAACCTGTGTATCGGTTTTTTCTTTTCTACTTCTGTTACTTTCGGCGTCCTTCCCACAGTTTGTCAGGGAGTCTGACGATACCCCCGCTCTCGCGATTCCCCCGAAGAGTATCCTGTTTTTCTCTCTTCAGGTGAAATACTTCGCGAGTGGTATCCTGCTTTCTCCCGTGAAACGACACGTCCAGACGGTGGATAGAAATATTCTTGATGTGTTTCCGTCTGTCTACGGCAGTATCTTTTCCTGATCTGGCGTAGAGGGTGGTAGTATCCTGTCTTTTTCTGCCCGGGGTCAACCTAGATGTTAAAAGAGGCAACTTCTACTTTACGGAATAATGAATTCAAAACGCCACTGTGTGGAGCAGCTGCGCGGTTTGGGAATGAGCTTCTGAATGGATAACATCTGGAATCACCTCTAGGAGGGGGTTGAAGTCCAGCAAGGCCTCCACTGGACAGTGAGCACTCTCCGTTGCGGTTCCCTCCGCAATGACGTGGCGGTGCGCTCCAAAATGCGCCTCAACACCTGCAGGAATTCTTTGGAAACGCTCCTGTGACTGCCACTCCATGAGGCGCGGAGCCAGTGACTCCAGGATAAAGTTAGCCTCCTGGTTTTCTCGTCCCTGCCACTCCTCCAGTGGGGGCTGCGATGCCGTGCGCGGTTCTTCAACCTACACGTCTGCATTCTCTGGAGGTCTCACGGAGGATTTCGCTTGCCTCCGATCTTGCACTCTGCTAGGGCGATACCTGAAACGCTTCACAGAGGAGGCAAGATTCCGAAAGAGACTTTCAGGCTCCTCCAATATGACGGCCATCTGCTGGTGAGCGCTGCGCGAGCTGCGCCAACCGACGGAGTCGGTTGTTTGAAAGTCTTGTAGGCAGGTTTCCATTGGGGGTTCTGAGGGGTCTGTATAGGAGGAGGAAGAGAGTGATTTTTTTCCACTTCCAAATCCTCTTAAGGAAAACTTCCATTGTTGAGTTCTGATAGTCGCAAACTAGAAATGCTGTTCTGCCGTTTCTCTTACGATTCCTTTAGTAAACGGACCTTCTAAGTCGGGAGACCAGTCGTCTTACAGTCAGTTCTCCTTTCGAGGTGATAATACTCACCGTCTGATGAGAGTTTTTGTTGACGCCAAAGGCGTGACGTCCTAATGGTGGTCTCTGGTAATCGCTATCTCGTGCTGGGGGAATTCGGAAAGGGGATCGGAAAACACCAAGCGGAGATAGAGGCTCCTTGGGGGGAGACTGCTCGTACAGGCGCTGATACGAGATAACCCGGAAATTTAGAAGCTGAGAAACATTAGGATGTTCCACAAAAATATCCAGCCGTAAAAATAGTCGTAGACTCAAGCTGCTTGGTTTACTTCCCCAGAGGTGGAGCTTGACTGGCAGATTAAGTACCACGGCGGTAGCCCACCTCGGCAGGTCTCACTTCTGTGGTAAGTACCAGCACTAACTAACAAAAATAAATCTAACTTCTACCGTTTCTCAAAAGTATCGTAGAGAAAATGGGCCGGGCCATGCACTGTGCGGCTAATTTAATGAAATACAAGCTCTACTTATAAATATTCCGTCCTAAAGCAACACAACAATATCACCTTAAAATCCGCTGTACTCCATCCCTGTGGGAAGACTAACTCAGTTAGTTTATCTGAACAGGTTTTGCGACACGCTCTCGCCCTGGTTCCTCGACAACGAGTAGTCCATCTCGTTGCGTGTAGTTGACCTCGCGAGCAGCATAGCCAAGACTTCCATTGAGGTCGGCAAAGGATTCTGTCGTCCCTGGCGTTCGCCACTGCGGTAAACGTGGGGTGTGAGCTAACGCGTTGGGGCACTCCGTATTGCTGGAAGATACGACGTCATTAAAACGGCCGTTTTCTCTTTCCGGGACAGGGCTTCGTAGTTGGCTACCACCTGCACCATCTTTTTCAAAGTAAAACGGCACTGCGTGCAGGTTTGCCCCGGTACACAGCACAAGTGGCAGACAACTCCAGACGTAGGAACTCGGGGAGCGGCATTCCGAATTTCGGCTGACCTCTCAGGGTTCCGGTAATCATCCCAACCATTGCGCTGCACCCTCTTCATCCCGTTTGCATACGGCAGGCGAGTGGCTGCGTCCCATTAAGTACCCATGTAGAGGGCGTGTGCGTCCTTCGGAGCTCCCGTTGCTGTACCGTACGAGCCTTCTTTCGTAGACGGTTAGGGGTTAGGGGTTTAGGGGTTTAGGGGTATTCAAATATGGAGACGGACCACCTATAGTCGCGGAGAAGGTGCACACCGTAATGACCTGATTCGGAAGCGCTACAAGCTTGCATTGAACGGAAAGAGGTATCGGAACCGATAATATGAGCCTTCACTCCATCCTGCTGGTATCCGGAGTTTTTCCCACAGAATACGTCTTCCTCTGCACGGGAAAATTGAACCAGCTCCAGGCTACCTATCGAAGGGTAATTTTTTGGTGACGGAAAACCAGCGTCTTAAAAGCCGGATCTAACCCATCAATAAACATCGTGCACCGATTCCCTACTGGATACACATTTCCACAGTGGTGGAAAGCCTTACTTAGGCGTACCGAATTGTCGGGCTCCAGCTCTTCAGTGAGCTGGCAAGTATCGCGCAGCGTGAGGGTTGCCGACGGAATGGCGGCGCTAGTACCGTTGGAACGCATATGGTACTGCACGACCTCGGGCCGAAATGTCACTTCTCTCTCGGACACCGGAGAGAAACCTCCAACGGTAAGAACATGGTCTTCATCGACTCCTTGTAAAAAGTACAGTTATGCCAGATATGCCTAGGACTCATTCATATTGAGGATATCTGGTTTCGCGACAAGGCGGGCTGGGAAGTCTAGCACCAAAATTGGATCATCTCCAGTACAGTTCTGGTTCCTCATGGAGAGCTGCTTCAGTTCGATACAGTCCTTTACCTTACCCGTGTCACGAGGTGTGCTTCCTAAAGAACAATCTCCTATCCGACAATACCGGTATGAAACCAGCTTGTTGTATAGCGAATTAGTGGGCTTCAACGAATGACGCCCAGAGTGTTTCCTAAACTCTAAACGGGATCGAATTGCTCCATAGGTGGCCAGTGGCCGTTTCTAAGGGGAACTTTGCTCCGAACAATCATGGACGCAGTCACTCCGTGATGTCTCAGAATCTTAAATAGTCGATTCCGAGTCTGAAAAGAAACTCTTATGTTGATCGCAGTTCTTTCAGTTGTTCCGCATTCTGCGGCCATTCCGAGCCTCCCGGCGTTCGTCACACTGAGAGCCAACGGTTTGTGATGCGGTTGCGGAAGCAAGCACAGCCTTCTCGACCGACTCCGGTTGAACTCGTTTTCGATTGAATCGATCATCCACGCCTTCAAAGTAGGATGTCGGTGGCCCGAAGCCTTCGAATATCGTATTAGTACAAGATCTCAGCCCGCGAATCTCCTCAGCGACATTCGTCGACACACTCTTCGAGTGCCTTTGGCAAGACTCTAGGTCTTCAGGCAGGGGTTCCCACGTTAGCCGCAGGGTGCAGATCTGATCTTACAAACTACACACGAGGGCCTTTCCAACCAGCCGCGGTTGCGGGGATACCACCGTAATGGCTGTTGATGGCCAGTCGCCTGGTCAAATGGTACCCGGATCAGCCGTCCGCATTCCGCAGTCCACCTGCTCTGCACCAGCTGTCTCGGCAGTCAACACGTGGCACTTACTGGGTCCGGGTCAGTACTGGCTCGGCTCTAGTGGGTTTCCAGATCATCAAAGGTATCCGTCACGACGGCGAAAATCAGACAACGGGTGAATTCCAGAGTGCACAACAAATGGAAAGGAAAAAGAAACTAGATGAGGATCTGGCAGTGGAACTCCATTTCCAAGTCAGGAAACCACTTTTTAGTGCAACTCCTAATGGGGGAAGATATAGTAAAGGATGTTCTGAACCTTCCTCTTGCGAGGTAATTCTGAGGCAAAGCTTTCCTCAAGCGAGGCATAAGAGCCGGGCGTAACTCTGTGGCCATGCTGTCGCAATGGTTGCAGGAGGAAAAACAAATGGAAAACCAGAGAATCCGGAAACAATGTGATTGGGGAAGTTTCCGTACGTTTCGTGAGATCTCCCTGTAAGATATCGAGCTATCTCGGCGTCGCCAGGTTATACGTTCGTCCAGACGGGTATTGGGCAAGCTTTGCTGAGCGGATGACGGACGTGGTCGAAGTGCACGCACGTTTTACTGCTTATACCTGTATGCAGAGTTTTACCGAGTAACTCGTGTTTAGTCCTTAATATGACGAATTCCCGCGCAAGCAATTAGCAACACGCTCCCTGCGCGTGTGGCATGAGGATTGTCTGGTAGGAGTAGTTACTGGGACTGTGCACGGGTGGTGGGCCTAACAATCGAATACTTATTTATTTATTTAGAGTTTTCCCTATTTAATTAGCACTAAGTATTAGCACCATAGTACTCAAGGGCGCCGGAGTTACTGTGGCTACCCTCAGTGAATGGTAACCACGTTTCCAGGTCTGAGCCTCCCGCCTGCGTCAGTATATACCTCTCGCGAGGAATGTCCCGAAACGTACGGTTGCTCATCCACCCTGCTCGCTGAGAGCGCCCATTCTTAGGTATATCACCAGTTTCACTATGCTCGCTTTCTAAAAAGGGTCTTCACGTCCTGCAGTTGTTTTGAGTTATGTCTATCCTTCTTTTTCCCACATTATTGGTACATTATCCACCTTAACGTTCGCGCGACACGGGCTTCCCTTTGTGTTTCATCTCTGTTTTCCATGGAGGCACTGCATACACGTACTGCCCTCTTGCGGTGATCATTTTCATACCCTTCTTATCAAACGATGACAGGGTAATCTTGGTCTTACACCGGACATTGTCGTGTTGTTTCCTCGAGAGAGCTCTATCGCCGAACTGCGTCCATGGAGGAAGATTCGACTGTGTTCGAGAGCTTTTCCCGTTTGCTGGGTATTGCACTACAAGTGGTTTTCGAATTAGAAAGGATCAATCGAACTTGTGCTTCCTCTTTGAGGTTTTGGTCACAATTGCTCTCAGTGTCACTCCCATTTCTACGGTTTCAAAGTGCCAGATAAGCCGTCTATGACGCAGCTTGCAATCACTCGCAGTCGTTATCGTGATGGCGGTGATCAACCGAGCAACTTATTGCCTATACGGATCCTGATACGTTCTGAATCGGGTCTAGCCGGGAAGGATCCCAAAGTCTTGGGCCGTGATTCGGAAAACCGATATCTCCCGCTAGCTTTCCCGGATAGTCTGCTACCCGGTGTTGGATCGTCAACGCCGGTTTCCCCCGAAGCGGTCGCTCAAACAGCACCTTGGGTTGTTGGAATTTCTCTGGTCAAGGGCATGGTAGAGCAGTCCCGCACTTTGTACACTGCCCACAAAACAATTTCGAGGGAGTTTGCCACCTTACGGGGGGCTTTTAAGGCTAGCACCGTGAAGTAGGTAGTGGAAATTTTATGTCGTGTGCAGTCAGATTTCATCACCGTACTGGAGTATTTTGGTGGACCGGCCGCTTTCGTAGAAGGAGTAGAGACCAGGTTCCTCCGTGTCCGATCCCGTCTCGAGACGTTGGAAAAGGCCCTCCTGACGGACCTGCAAATCCTGGCTCGGCCAGCTGCAGTCTCTCATCGAGATGATCAGAAAGAGATGTGTAAGGACCGCCGTTAGCACAAGTCCAAAGGGCACAAGGATGCCCAGTATGATGACATTTTGAATTCATTGAGTTCTTCACCTTGTGATTCGGAATGTTCTGAAAGCTCGGTGTCTGGTGCTAAGAACCAAAACTGGTGCTGATTCCGCTTCAAGCAATCATCCACTACTACTGGTGCCACCCTGGCACACAAAAAAGGCAGTAGGAACCTTGTTCTCAAGGAGTTGAAGCCGACGAACACGATGTATCGGTACCTTTTGTCGTACTGGTACTACCGGTTGGACGATTCCTAGATGGAAGGAACATTTAGTGACACAGAAATTGTGCAAGATTGCATCAATAGATCGCAACGCACGCTACGAAACCAGACCTTTTCTGGAGAAAACCCTGGAGCAGTATTGGAGTTTCTGGCACGACTTATCGCCGAAGCCGATGTACTCAAGATCAACGAGGGATACGCCTACGTTATTCTTCCGTATTTCGTACGAGACGATGACTGGAGGCCGATAGAACTCTGTCCAAGGTTCAAGCCTAGCCTCCGAAGAAGGAGTAATTTGCTGGCCAGAAGCAATGCCGTACCTGCTGCGTTCCCATGCAATCCACCAGGTGATTTAGTTCTCCATTCTCGTTCTACGAGACAGTGGCTAGAAAGACGAAGAGGCGAAACTCGACTTTTCGGTATGCCTTAAAAAGGCTTATCACCATTGTGATAATTCTATCCCGCTACCGAGCCGAGTAAAATGTTCATCAATGAGTGAAATCGTACGATCAATACCTTGGTTGCTCCATATCAAAAAGATAAGCCGAGGCCCACTTGCCTGGAGTTAGTGCAGTACGCACGACCCGAAGGTGCTGCGCTTCGCGTTCGCCACACTCAGTAGAGGCCAAGATCCGCTAAAGCATTGGTGACGGAGAACAAGTATCTATCCCTTTCTCTCATGAATGAGGGGCAGCCCCAACCGGGATATGACACTCTCCACTTCGCTTAAGGCGATGCTCTGTCGGTCCCTACTTCAGAGCTCCAATATACGACGGAAGGGACGTACGAGACCGCGCTGGATGATGCAGCAATATACGCTTGTAGCAAACGTGTTTTGATCAATCGTATTGTGTTTCAAAACGGTTAAGATTGTAAAAAACGTCCAGGTTGGTCGAACGCCGGCACGCCATGACGAGTCCCAGATGCTCGGGATATTGTACCACCTCACGCGGGAGGATTGGTTTTCCATCTGTTCTGTGTCCACGGTTACTCTATTCAGCAGTGTTTCCTCTCAACCCGAGAGTTGCCTTCGACCGCAGCCATTTACAACGCCCTCCCTCGTGAGGAAAAAGAACCGGTCCCCGTCGTGTCACATCTCCGTGCCAAGACGGACTTCAGCGCAGTCCCGAAAAACCCGCCCATGCGATACGAATCGGTGAGACCGGTACGGCCTCCATGAAAACGAGCCGAAAAAAACTCCGCGTCGGTGGGATACTTTGGTTAAAATTCCCGAGCACTTATTTCAAAGTAAACTGAGCTATCCATTCAGGACGTCCTGATCCAGGAAACGTAACCGCGAGCGTCCTCTATTTGGGAGAAGCATCCACGAGGTTCAGATATATGAAGCCCGAGGCGCCACAGCCTCGCTTACCGCTGAAAATCTTGAACAAGAAGAAACCCGCAGAAGGGGACTCTGAACACTTCGCTGATCATTGTCGACCATAGACAGGGGTGAAAAATCACCGAGTCCCGGACATAGTCCTTGTAATGGCCAAGCGCAATTATAGGGTCTACACTGACCTTGGCCCACGCCCCCAGCTTATGGTATGGTATCTCACGGTGGTAGATACCAGTATAGGCCCCAATTGTGGGGTTGATTCCGAATTGCCCCCGGAATTGCGATTTCGAAATCGTTTATGGAACGGCTCTAGACTTCGCGGATCCGAATAATAATCCGTTCAAACGGTAGGAATCATCCACTTAGCCACAAGTGTGAAGAGGTAGATGGTAGAGCTCGAATTTGTGATTCGTCAGTCCTTTGCAGCTCCAGTGATACTGAGATGTAACTACTGCGATTGCTTCATCGACGCCACCTGACCCACCAAAGTTAGGTAGAATTTGAAAATGGACCCTCCGTTCCGATTGTTCGTCTTCCTTTGTAGAGAGCCTCCCAGAAGCTTGTACCGCTCACACCTACGATCTCGCGGGAATCGATAAGGCTCTGACCAGCTTCTTCGATCTAACGGTCGACAGGAACTCATGTCATGGTGGATGGAAACTCCGGTAAACACGGTGTATGGGTTGCTGAACCCCTTCCCTTGTTGGACGAGAAGCTTCAGTTAGCCGTTACAGACGGGATTGTATAGATTACACTGGATGCCCTTTTTTTGCATTCTGCGTGCCAACCTCTGTAACATGCCCCAGTATCCGGTGAATAATTAAGTCATTGGCTCAGTCGAGCCACACCTACGGGCAGTGGGTCCAACCAAGATGACCACGACCAAGGTCCTCGGGATTGTTACCGATGGAAGTGCCCCAAAGGGGAGTGGAGCCCTGTATCGGAAAGTAGAGAAGTTATCTCATACCGATCAGTGAAAAACGTTGCCTGAGAAGGAAAAGGGAGAGAGCCGTGAGAGAGAAAGGCGCATGCCGACAAGTTTCGATGTGGTTGAACCTCCGAAGGCACTCGAGGATCAGGAACTTAGACACGTTTCAGGGCCACACCACAAGCGCATCCGCAGTAAGCTGCGGGAACTCACAAAGATGTGAAATGGCTCTCTTGGGTAGATTACTGGAACAGAACAACCTGTTGCTCGGCAGCCGGACGATTAGCTGGTAGCACAGCACTCTTTCAGGAACAGACCAAAGGCCTGGGAGAAGGAACAGTTCTCAGTGGACAAGACGCTCCGCGCAAGTTTTATTGAGCCCACTCAGTTGCCTTGAGCACCCCCAGTGGTACTGGCTCTGAAGTTGTATGGAATCTGGCCCTTCCGCGTAAACTGTCGCTGGCTTAATGCCGTGACGAGATGCGATGCGTAATCCATTCCTAATATGAACGAGTGTATGGACTCTTTCGGGAGAGCCAGCGTGTTTACCGCGTTTCATGCAAATTGAGATTATTGGCGAGTTACCGTTCTAAAATAATAGCACAGCAAGACCGCATTAGTTTGTTATTATGGCTTTTACAGCTTCAAGCTGATATTTATTGGGCTAAAAAATTCCTCCTCCATCTTCCAGCGTGCCATCGACATCCTATTGTGCCATTTCAAGTTATGGGCATGTCTCGTGTATCTGGATGACATCGTCGTCTTCCCAAATAATCTAGATAGCCACGTCACCCATGTGAGTGGGATCATAACCGTTGTACGAGATGCAGTGGTAATCCTAAAATTGAGAAAGTGTGAGTTTTTTGACGGATACAGTGAAGCATCTGGGGCAAATAATCCGTCTTTGACGGCTATTGATTGAAGAGGCTCGTGTTAATTCCCTGCTCAGGGCAAAGAAAAATAGAACGTGACGGAACTCCGCTCCTTCCTAGGGCTCTTCAACGTCTTCAGACGATTTTTACGATGTTCTCGCATGGTACCGTGTCTCTCAGCACACTGCTGTGGAATGGTCAGCAAATGAAACTGGAATCCTTTACATCCGTTCAAACGGATGCTCTGAACTCTGTTAAGGACGCGATATTCTCGGCACCGATCTTGTTGTTACCCAAAACTCGATCTTGCATACTCCGTTGATACGGAATCGATCGACTACCAAGTTAGTTATAGGCTCTTCCAAACAACCCGGGAGGGGGAACGACACTAAATTGGATATTAATTCCGCTCGCTTGATGAGCATGAGCGGAACTACTCTGTCTCGTAGAAGGAGTGGCCTGCAGTCGTGTGGCAACTGTTTACCCATAGCCCATATCCACTGGGAGTGCATTTTACTGGTCACACGGCTCAATCCTCACTAAGGTTGGCTCATAAGAATTTCTGATCCCACAGATCGCCTTATGCGATAGAAAATTCGCTTAGCGGAATACGACGTCCAATATGTGTTCAAGAAGAATGCACAGAACACTCAGGCTGAGCCCCTGACCCGCCTGCCCACTATCGGGGAAGCTCTGCTTTCGTAGGAGCATAACCTCCAGGTTTCACGGCAGAGTTCTTTACTCCGGAAGGGATAGACCCAGTGGAGCGTGATTGGCCAGTCGGCTGGAACTTCGGAGCTGATATTGATAATCTTTGCGCCGAAGGCAATAGTCATAATGAAAAATCTTTACCGGGGTGTTATGTACCGAAAAAACCGGAGAAATGGATCAGGAAACAATTTGGTGATCCTTTCCACACAGAGATACGAGCCCATATCAATGGTGGTAAACGTTTCCCTTTTAAGGGTTGATGCCGTCAGATATCATGTCTGCACCGTCGAAGCCTACCCACAGATCGTGGTTCCTCAATCCCTGCAGAGGCCGGTGTTACACTTTTTGAAATATGCGAACATCAGCGGCCACGCCGGTGGTACGGAGCTCTAGATGACCCTTAAAAAGGATTATTGCTGGCCAGCCATGGCGGTCGGCAGTTACATATCTGCACGTTTCTGCAAAGAGTGTGCAAAGAATCAAGTGAAGTTCCACCTGCACACAACAAAACTTGCGCTTTTTAGTGCACGAGAATCGCTTGAGTTTTTTGCGATCGAAATCTACGGTCCACGACTCACGACCAAGAGAGGCAACAGGGTTTTACTCGTCATCAAGGACCGTTTCTCGAAATTGGTTCGAACTGTCCCCGTACGTAAAATTACGGCCTTGACGGTTGCCGAAGCGTTCGTCACGCATTGAATATTCAGCTATGGCCCTCCAGTGGAGTTACCATCCGATAACGGAAAGAAATTCAGGCCCAAGTTCTTTCTGGATTTCTTTGGTGTTCTAGACGTGAGGAACCTGTTCACTACGACATACCATCCACAATGTTATGTGCCAGTTGAACCGTTTAACCGTACTAACCTCGCTTTTCTGCGATCACATGTTGCTGATGAGCCAAATATATGGGATGGTTACACAGACGCGCGGACTTTTGCGTACAACACGCAAGCTCACCGAACTACAGGGGTGTCACCGTTTCAGTTGATACTGTCACGGACTCCATCCCCGGTGGCTTTGAAACCAAAGCTACGCCTGAAAAATTCCAATTAGTGCTTGACTACTGCCAAATGTGGAAGGACTGGATGATGAAGCTCTTTCTCGCCACGGGGAAGTCAATGGCACGCGCCCAAGCCGCTTACTAGTAGAATTTCGATGTTCGCTTGCGGCGGACATGCTCTAGAACCATTAAATCAGGCACGTACGTGTTCGTCCGGAAAGAGTTCTTGAACTCGAGGAGGAGAAGCGCCACAAACTCCTGCCTGCAGCTGCCGGGCCGTTTTATGTCATTTCGGTAGTAACCGATACTGTTCTGGTCGCCACGAACGATAAACACGAAATTCTGTCCCATGATCGTTTCACCCCAGTTCGTTCTCCCTTTTCGGAGTTTTTCCTTCACCGCCTGTCTCTGCGGGACACACCGAACGCGTATCCCCCAGCAACACCGGGTACATCGGCATTCAGATAGTCTGTCGTCTTGCTTCGCACATGTCGGGGTCTGTCAGATCTCCCGCACGTGTTGGGAGACAAGCCGACTTTGTCGGACGGGCCTGGCCTACATGGCCAGCCCACAAAAATTCCAGTTCACATTGGAATAATTATCCGCCTGTCGGTATAGTCGGTGTCTCCCGCCGCTTTGTCTATGGATTTCGGGGAGGACCTCTCTTCCGCTTCCCTTTAGGAGGTTATTTGCTCGCTGTAGCCGCGGGAAACACGCTGTTACCCACGAATAAGTAACCCCGCGCCGCAGCCTTTACAGGAAACCATCCGGCAGACAAGACCGTTTATGACGGAGGGAAATGCCACAGCGGCAGAAAATCGAACCACGAACACCACTGTGCACGCTCTGGAGAACCCGGCCGCTTCGGAATCGCTACTCCACTGTTCCTAAAACACCGACCACGTCGGAGACGGGAACCGCCACGTGCCGGCCCCCGGATTGGCATTATACGTCAAGCATGGAGATGTGTCTCCTTGAAGTGGTGGTGTTTCGGAAACTACCCATAACATCGCGGAACCCAGCAAAAATCTCGCCTAACGCCAGCCGCAACCTCGCGGAAACGAGCCATGACCTCGCGGACCCGAGCTGCTCATACGTACATGTGGGCTCGCCCAAGGCGGAAATGCCAGCGCTTTTCGAGACACGACACCCATCTAATGGAAGCCACGCAGGCTCGCGGTCAGAAAGGAGCACTGGGAGGCGGAAGTCGACATCCCAAGGTGGTAAGAGAAACCCGAAACGGGAAACTACAGCTCAGTGCAGGAAAGTGTACGATAACCCGGGTTGGCGAAAAGGTTCACAAACAGGAGTATAATGTTGAACGAATCGTCGGACACTCGTACAATGAGAAAGGCATATTGCATTACCACGTAAGATGGTACGGGTATCGCCCTTCGCCTGACACAGCTGTGCTGATCGAACATCTCCCCGGTTCTCTCGTGATACGCTATCACCAAAATGCGAATCTAGCAACTCCAGCAACGCTGGCTAGCGACATTCCCGTCGCACGGGCGTCTCAACGCAGGAAAAATAGCGCTGCAAATTGCCTCTGCACCACGCACTTTACTTTCCGGAGCAACCAAGAATGGGCCTTTTTACCCAGGTTGCTGGTGGTCGACGATCATCGTGACCACGAGTATGGTTTTTCGCACTTGCATGGCGTTCAACTTCGGCAACGCTGTAGTCATGTTCATATCATAACGGCCCAGTTTCGGAGCCACCACGCGCAAAAAACCCTCAGGAAACGGAACAGAAACACTGCACGCAGTTAGAGGGAAGTAAGAAACATAATTAGTGGAGGAGATTCCGTTGGGGAAGAACTGGATAACAGCAAACCCCCCTATTCGTTATGAGGCCGAAGCGTCCCCCTCAGGTGGTTCGAAAGGGTTTCGTGTATGGCGGAATGATCCCCAGAGGTGTCTTGGACGCTCATGAAAACGTGGCGGAGGAAGTTCGGAATGACATCCGACTCGTTGGCGCCCGTCGTGGGAGCCTCACTTCCTAAGAGAGAGAACCACCGTTATTGCCCGAAAGAGTTGAACCCGGCAGCCAAGTCAAGCTACCTTTGATAGCCTCAGTTCTGGCCAGCACTGAAGAGATTGCCGAGTTCATCAGTGCTGCCCCAAGCTCCCGCCCATGCAGGCCAGCTGCGACCAAGCCTCCTTCACAGCCCTCTTCGAGTTCGCCCACTTCTGGAGTCTCCGGTTCGTTATCGAACATCGGATCGTCTTTCTCGTAAGAGCCGTGCCACCTATCGAAGTCAGCATACCCGGTCGGGTGTCCAGAAGGAATAACTCTCGAAGCCATCCCGTATTCCCGAGCCTCCTCGCGGCTGATCTCCTGGACTTCCCACGGGTCGAGGTAGATGACGTCTCCCGCCCGTGCGGTGTTACTTTCCATGCCTGGGCCAGAACTACCGCTCCCGCCGTCGTGGCGCCGGCTCTGTTCCAGCGGTACTTCGACCCCACAGACAGAGTCGGTGCTAGATATTCAATCTGTTTTGGTAGAGCAAAATTTCTAGACTTTCGTTGTTTATGCCTGGTGCGAAACAGACACATAAGAAATCCACATGGTTTTGTAGAGTTATAGAAGTATAAATGTAAGCATACGCACCCAGAACTCTGCAAACTACAAGGCAGATATCTATCATAATCATTACATAGAAAGTTGGATTCCAGAAGTTTCTAGCGAAGACTTTACGAATAATGCTGAATAGAGCGTTTTCTTCGAAGTCCCGTGAGTAAAGCCACAGACTGTTTCAAAAGCATACGACATGCTGCGAAATTTCAAAAAAACTACCAAAAGTATATTGTACGCCTAGAAAAATAGGTTTCAGAAAACACTAAAGCCAAAAAAAAACCGTTTCAAAAACATATGATCATCAATAGCAAATCTTTACTGCGCGGCGCTTAATAGATTATTTTGCATCCTTTTTGCTGTATATCGCTAACGCAGCGTTTTGGCATCGAAATGATGTACGTTTCCACAAATAAAACTGTTATAGATTTCCAGAAAGATTTTATACATTTTTTAAGTTCAAAAACCGTCTGAAATTGCCTTCAATGCGCGCAAACCATCTTCGCCGGCTGTCTCCAAACGTTTCGATTGGGTTCAAATCTGGTGAGTGCGCCGGCCACTTTAAAACAGTTACCTCAGACTATTGTAGCCAATTTTTGATTAAAAATGAATTGTGTATAGAGCAATTCTCATGTTGAAAAATGAAATTTTCTTCATGGAAATATAAACAAAATGGCAGCAAATAATTGTACAGATTTTCTTGATATTTTTCCGCATTCATGTTCGTTTCAATAAATGTAATTTCCGTGAGACCTTTTTTAAGAAATACACTTCCAGACCATTACAAAGCCTCCACCTGTACGCATCGTATAAATCTCATGACATTCTTTACGAAGATCGTGCCAATAAAATTTGTAGAAATATGGTACCTCCAAATTGAACTTTGTTTCATCAGTAAAAATATAAATATTTCCATTCATTTTTCCAGTAGGCTTTTCCAGGAAACCCGTGAACTCTCTCTTCCTTGTGATGCTTTTGGAGAAAGAAAGTATTTTTCATTTTTTAATATTTTAATAAATTTGTGCTGTTTATCTACCTCCATATAGTTGATTCAGAAACGTTGAGAATGAGAGTTATTCAAACTATTTTGCACGATACTTTTCCTTTGCACAAATTTCTTTTACTTCCTCTTTTATCTGCTGGGCGGAGCTTCTTTGGGCGTCCTGGAGATCGTTTTAATCCATAAAGAGTCGGATTTTTGAGAAAAGTAGCAATTGTGACTCTCGAACTCTTTAATGTTTCAGCAATACCATTGTTATAATTCTTCTCGGCGTTTAACTTTACGATATGAAGTTTTTCTTGCTTGGAAAGTGGTGGACCTCGAGCCATTTTTACTAGAAAGAAGACGGTGTACATATGTTCTAGAAACGAGTCTACATACAGTTCGTTTCAAAATCATATCATGCCTAAAAAAACGCGCCAAAGTAGTACTGTAGTGCGCCTTTTGCAGAAAATAGAAGTAAAAACCGTTTCATAATCATAACACTACATCATCAACATCCATCGTTATGGATCGACGTTCACCTCTCTCTCGCTCCAAACAGCTTGAAATCATACAACAAAAAGCTTATAGAAAATTATATGTCAAACTTAGCCGACTTTTAAAACGTTATCCAGTCACAACTCCCCGTATCCTAGAAAATACAGTAAACTGTAGAATAAAAACACTTACAAAGCGTTCACACTTATCTAGTCTTGCAGATAAACGAGTTAGAAAACGGAACCTGTCTCAAAGAATAGTTTCATGCAAAAAACTTGCAAAACCCTTAAAAAGCAATGTTTCTAAATCAATAATATGACAAATAATCAATAAAAATGGTCAAGTATAAACCAATGATGTAGACATTCCATTAAGAAGATAGACATAAGCAAAAAAACAATATTTATGTATGCAAACATGGCGTACTAGACAAATCAATGGGATACAGTTATTTTTTCTGATGAATAAATATTCAACTTGGATGTTACAAATTGTTATAAATTTTATTGACATGATCTAAGAAAGAAATGTTCTGAATTCCGGACATGAAACTCTAGAGGCTGTTCTATAATGTTCCAGGCTGGCATATGAGAATATGGAAAAGCAGATATTGCATTTTTTTACACACATATAGATTTTGCATGCTACCAAAAAGTTGTTTTTAACTCAAGGCCAGTTTATAGATATTGTGTACACGGAAGAAGTTTTGTTTTCCAGCGAGATAATTAACCGGTGTACAAATCTAAAGTATTGACAGATTGGCTACAAGAAGCAAGCATTACGGTGATGGATTGGCCAGCACGCTCCCCAGACGTGAACCTCATTAAAAATGGATGACAATTCTTATCAAGAACGGTTTATGGCCACGGAAGGCATTGTAGCGCAGTTTTTCATTTGAAAAAATGTTTTAAGAATTGCTGGGACAACACATATATTTTTAAAATTAATGACTACATCTTTTTGATGCTCAAACGCTAAATTTTCGTTATTAAGCAAAAAGGTGGAATAAGTAGTTACTGAGTCGCCAAAAGAGACTTAATCTTCACAAAGTTGTTATGGTTTTGAAACGGTTTTTTGACTTGAATTTATTTTAAATCTTGATCTTGTAGTCGTACTGTACCAAATTCACAATTTTTGTACTTCGACACCGACGTGTTATGATTTTGAAACAGACTGTAGACTATGTGCAAACTGCAGCCTACAGTACAGTTTTGGCGCACTTTTGAGGGGTAATATGTTTTTGAAACGCACTATACGAGTTGCAAGTGTAATGCATATCATGAAGTTTGCGGTAAAGACCAGTTCACGAGGTTCAATGTGTCTAATTTATTATCGAGCTTCGAAAAATGTTTTTTTTGTATCAAAGACTAGTCCACGAGGTTCACTAATGTGTCTAATTTATTATCGAGCTTCAAAAAATGCGTGTTTTGTATCAAAAATTTATAATTCATTCGAAACCACTTTTGTTGATGCGTGTATGCAAGCTTCAAACCGTTCAAAAAATAAATATTTGGCATCATTACATACCGGCGGATAATTAAGTGTCTATTCGTCCGGATGTTGTGAAGCCGATGATTGCTTTGACGTACGGGCGCGGTTGGTTACCGTGAAGGCGAAACAAAGCATTTCGCGTTTATGGAGAAAACTGGAAATGATATGTGAGCGAGTGTGTGGCTTCTGTGCCACTACACTAAAAGAAATTGAGCGTTTCCGATTCCCGGATCCACAAACTCGTTAAACGAACCTGGACTACGAACAAAAGCATTCCGCCCTAGTAAATAAGGACCGGCTTTCTCTTCTTTACCGAACGGTCTCATCCATTTAGTGCTTTGCACGCTGTCCTAATTTATTCACAACCGTTTATTATGAAACGGTTTTGAACAAAAAACGAGATCCAGAACTACGCTGCAAAATCAGAGTTCGATTTGGATATGAAATACTTATGTGCGTACATACATGTCGTCATTTTCCAGAGGTTCGTTTTCTGCTGTTTCAATAGTTTTGAATGATATTCAAAAAATATCTTCTGTCGAAAGAATGTTCTGCGGACGAAAGGTATGCCGGTAGAAAAGTAAAAACTTTGGTCAATCAAACTTCACACTTTCTTTTATCACCTCTCAACATCATACGCGTCAGGCATTACTCGTTTCATGAAAACCTTTTATTTTGTCGAATTTCTACGTTCTGTACTCTCGAGACAATGCGTGGCCTACATTAAAAAAAATCACACATCTCAACTGTATTCCTCTGACAGTAATACCTTGTCTTCTAAGAAATTCTATTGTGCTGCTTCTGATGGAAATCTTCCCTGTCGGAACTTCCCAGCCTTTAATCGCCCCTACACTCGTCAGAAAGCTTCAGTTGCTACACAGTAAAGTATGACGCAACAGTACAAAAAGAATATGGATTTTTCAAGCACGATAAAAAGCCCGCTCACCCCCCCCCTTCCCTAACTTCCCTGAAGGGAATCTGTCAACCTCATCATTCTTTGCTTGAACTGTACACTACTTGTGTCTCGAATCTCGTGTTCAACTGAATGTGCACCAAATAATGATGGGCAGGATTCTATGCGTTCTAGTACTGCTGACTTCGTCTTTGTCAACCGTTCTGAAGGCAACAGAGAATACGACAGACCTGAACGTGGGGATGCCCATGCCACTTCCCTCTCCTGAGCGAGAAGCACTGGATGATGATAGTACCATGACGACATTAGAGAATCAGGCAGATCGTAATGCAGGGATGTCTTCGGCACTCCTCTCTCCTGAGCCTGAACCAGTGGATGATGATGGTATCATACCTAACGAGTTCCTGATGCAAATCTCCGCTTCATGTGACGATAACTGTCACACGGATGTGCAGACTCTAATTAGTGCGAACAACCTGACCGAAGGTTGCATAATCGGCGAAACGGGAATCGACATAGGCTCGGTCCACTTCGTATCATTTATGTGCGACATTGAAGAGCTACGGGATCTTCCTCCTTATCGGCTCAAGGCCTTTTCAAAGGAGATAGCGCTTACCGCGGTCCCGGCTCTGGCTAAAGCCGGTACACGGCCGATGGCCATTGAAAACAGCTTCACAGTATCAATACCAGTTTCATCAAACGATCTTCCCATACCGATCGATCCGCCATTTTCCGGCTGTGCATTCAACAGTTCTCGGGGTTTTCCTTTCCGAGGAGGCACGCTTGTTCCACGGAAACCGATAACATCGCCCCCAGTATCGTGCGATCTTTTTGGAATTGACGAGACAGATGGTGGCTTCCCCAGAGATGGCCTCCGTACATGCGCTTCTCTCAGTATGAACGGTCGAGACGTGAGCATATGGGTTCTGGACACCGGATGTGAGCCGTCGAGCCAAGGACAGTGTCTCGACTATAGTTCGGGATCAGAGATTGCAGATAGTTGCGCAGATACCGTAGGTCATGGGACGCGTGTAAGTGATATTGCCACCGGGGCTAATGGCGTGGCAACGGAGGGCACCCGACATTGCTTGCGGGTGTTAGATGGCGGTACAGGGAGTTGGGCAAATGTACTGCGGGCATTGGGTTTTGTTTCAAGCAACCTGAACCTAACACCAAGGGGGAATGTCATCAATCTCTCTCTGTCGGGCCCAATAACCACCGGATTGAATAGGGATTTGGCTGAGGATATTCTGAATGAGTTGGCGATCTTAGGCGTTTTTGTCACCGCGGCAGCAGGCAATGATGGAGAAAATGCGTGTTCTCGAATACCAGCCTTCTTTCGGAACGAACGGTTCTTTAGCGTACAAGCGCATGATAGTGACGGAGTTCCTTTCGAAGACAATAATATTTCTGAGCCAGAGCAAGATTGCGTGGATATATCTGCGCCCGGAGTTGACCTGTTTTCTTCACTGCCCAGTGGTGGAACGTCTTTCGCAACAGCGCATGTAAGTGGGGCGATTGCTGTCTTGCTCTCTGATGAAAGAGAGGTGTCGCTGAATGCGTTGACTAGCATAAGCCGATTAATCGAAAATGGCCCTGGCAACATTGATGAACCATCTTTGGGAATTTCGTGCCCTGTTAGTATGGAAATGTCAAAGGCATATTAAGACGTTCACAAATATGCATCATCGGCACAATTTTGTTCTGAAAAAATGTTATTGCCTCGACTTCATCATATCATATATATATTTTAGTAATAATGTGAAATAAGAGGCAATCGTGGGATACGATACATCCGTGATATTGACTTTGTACCTGATGTCATAAATGCAGCGCATGGGGCATTAAACTTTTTCAAAAAGCAGGTAGTTACGGTGCTGTGCATAATGATAGGTCCACCCTATAAATTGAACGTATAGAGAGTATGTAACGTTTTTTTCTACCAAAAAAACACATACAGTAGCACCCTCAAGATAGTAATTGATATTTATCTGCTTCAAATGAAACCGCCAAAAGACTTTTGAATGAGATAAAAATTTCGAATTTTTAGCTGTGCAAAATGATAGGTCCACCATTAAGAACAGTGTTTGATTTCCGCATTGCAGTACGTTTAATACTTGGTTCATCTATCAGCGTTCTGTAGGACT